>BQNB010025511.1:41901-59561 GCA_026074375.1 Tanacetum coccineum | reverse complement strand
TAATGTCCTTTTCCTCCACAGTTATAGCATTGACCCGTTGAAGTATTGCCTGGAGTTGGAGTTCGAACAATCCTTTGAACATTTGCAGTCTCATTTGTAGCATTCATTCCCTCAACAACTTTTCCTTGAACATAAGCTCGTCTATTATTTCTTCCAACATTACCAAAATTTCTGCTTTGAATATTTACCTTGTCACCTTGAACGACTGCTTGATTTCTGGTATTAGACGAAGCACGAAGACGATTGTTTGTTGGATTAGAGAAATTTTGAGTAATGGCTTTGGCAAGTAACAACATAGCAGATGCTAGGGGATCTTCAGTGTTAGGATCACATAAATGGACCCGAACAAAGAAGCTTCGGTCACTCGAAGATACAAGACAAAAGTCTAGCTCGTTTAAGCGTGTAATATTATGTAAACGGGCCATTAATGAAAAAGCCCATCAAAGCCCAAAGGCCTCATTGTAAGGCTATATAAAGCCATTTTATTTTCATTTTTAGGTTAGCTACTCCATAATACTTTTCATCTTTAGGGTTTGTAGCAACTCTTGTTTCTTTCAATCAAAAAGTTCTTTAATGTTTAATCTTTTGTGCTATTGATCTTGTGATTAATCTATGGAATGATCTAGGGATCCTACAATTGGTATCAAGAGCCAAAAGTGATTGTTTGGATGTGTTTTGAACCGAATTTAAAAAAAAGGGTTAAGGTAGATTCGAAAATTAAGAAAAAATTCGTTTCGTGATTGTTATTGTTCATCCTTTCGTTCGAATTAATCAAAAAAGAGACGTGGTTTGTTTGTGTTTGGGTTCGAAGTGATTTAAAATAAAGCAGAAAAGCAAGAAGAAGAATATTCATGTTGCGTTTTGAGCATACAGGTTGCGTTTTGAAGATTTCTATTGCGTTTTGACTAAAACGCTACGCTGGCAAAATTTTCTACACATTGCGTTTTGACCCAAGTTTCGTTGCGTTTTGACTTCAAGTGTCATTGCGTTTTGAGCAAAACTTTCATTGCGTTTTGAGAAAAATTTCATTGCGTTTTGAGAAAAATTTCATTGCGTTTTGAGAAAAATTTCATTGCGTTTTGAGGAAGATATCATTGCGTTTTGACAACAAGTATCATTGCGTTTTGACAATCCATTGCGTTTTGACAATCCATTGCGTTTTGATCAAGCTAAGTTGCGTTTTGCTTGATTTGCCGCAAAAATAATTTTTGTGTCGGATTGTTCCGAAATTTTTATACAAGCTCGGAAACGGCCCAACGGTCAAGACTCTTCCTCTTTGAGCGAGAGCCCTGTCATTTTTTGGCCATTCGGAGTCATTTAGGCCCTCAAAACAGCATTTTACTGTTTCAAATTTACCCGAAAATCATAAACCTCACACCAAGTCATCAATCAACAGTCACTTAAGATCAGATCATTCATAAACAAAGTTAATCAATGGCAACCAATGAAGAAACAAATGCAGCTGGTACCGATACCCGTCCACCAATGTTGGTTGAAAATGATTACGAATCATGGAAGATTCGTATACACAGGTACATTCGAGGCAAACCCAATGGCAAGCTGATATGGAAATCCATCCAGAATGGACCTACACCTCACCCTATGATCACTGATCCTCCACCTACTGGTTCTACTGTTGTGCCCGCACCGAGGAAGAAACTTGATTCTGAATTCAATGAAGAGGAAAACAAACTTGAGATGGCTGATACTCAAGCTGAAATCATTCTTAGTCAAGGTCTTCCCAGACACATCTTCAACATCCTAAATCAAACAAGCACTGCAAAGGAGATTTGGGATAATGTGGAGTTGCTTATGCAAGGATCAGGTAGGACTCTTCAACAAAGGAAGGAAGATCTGTTTGATGAGTACGAACGCTTTCGTGCTATTGGAAACGAATCAATTCATGACTACTTTGTGCGTTTCCACAAGCTTGTGAATGACATGAAGATTACTCAGCTCAACATTCCAACTCATCAGATGAACACCAAGTTTGTCAACAACCTTCCGGCTTATTGGGGTAAATATGTGACTAACGTCAAGCAGAACATGGACATTTCTACCACGAGCTATGTTCAAATTTATACCCATCTCAAAGCATATGAGCCTCATGCCAAAAAGACACTCAAGAAACAGGAGCAGTCTGAAAGTATTGTTGATCCACTGGCGTATGTTGCTCACACCACATCCGCACCTGCTCTTCCATCACCCTCAACTTCAAGTTCTCAACCTACTGCTCAGTCTTCGAATGACGCATTGATGGCCACTATGACTCAGATTGCTAATCTCTTAAGTGGTTTCCAAAAGCAGTTTCCACCAACTCTAGTTATATGGCCAAGGCAGCCAACCGTTTTGTATCGATGCTGATACCCATTGCATCCCGATCACCATCCTTGTTATGTAATATGTATAGTGAAGAGTTCTTGGTATCACCAGTTGTTAAGCATGAAAAAGATGAACGCAAAACCAGGGCATTTCGACCCGCAAACACTTCTATGCCAAGCAGAAATGCCCTTATTTCTTCCTCAGAAGGATCTATCTGGTGATCAGGCTAATGGCTTTTGCAACGAAATTGCTAGTCAAGCTAGTAAATCAGCCCACACCTTGGGGGGGGTGGGGGTACTCTTTTGTTCCGTAAAAAGTCGACCTCCAAGCACAAGTTCGCCAGTCTACGATATGTTAATGCTGTTTTTCCTCCATTTGAAGTAGCCAAAAGAAGAAAAACACAAAACCAGACTATGTTTCTGATGGTGTTGATTATGCAAAACAGTTTTGTTGAACAACAACGTAACCATTTTACGACCATTTCAAAAAACATACCAATGTGCTAATGATACATTTTTCAAAGAGATAAAAGAATTTGAAGTAGATTTTTGATGAATTGGAGGCGGAATATGAACAATGTGTTCTTGATAACAAGAACCTGACCATAGAGAAGAAAAATATTTTAATCAAAAATGACTGCTTAATTGCTGAATGTTTAGAAAAAGATATCTGCACTAGTTATGCTTACTTCCGATATTGGTTGTGCCCCTATTTCGAATTGCCATTGGCGAAGATCTTAGATCTGTGGCATGCGATATGGACACACTAAAGTTCTTGAACTTGAAGCTAAGTTTTAAAACAACAAAAGATGGTCATTGAATCTGAAAAAAAAAAAAAAAAAAAAAGAGAAACGTAACTCTCATTTACAAAAGACCCATATTGATTTACAACTTAAATTTCAAAACTATAAACAGAGCATAGACACTTCTAGTGCCTCCAATGCTATTTTTGAAATAAATAAGTTAAGAGATCAGCTTCAAGGAAAAGACACCACTATCAGGAATTTAAATGCTCAGTTCAACATCATGAAGGTGTTGAATGCAGGTTCCACTGAAGGTAGTTGTAACTCAACAGGACATTAAAACTGACAGAATCAGTTGAAAGATACCGATACCTCCCTTAAGGATTCAGCTATAGGCCTTAGGTAGAAAACGTGAGTCTCAAAAGACGGTATGATGAACTGTCAAAGGCGAATACTCACTCACGTACTGCGTACACTGAAAAGATTAATGCCTTAACTGCTGAGAATGCCAAACTGAAAACTGAATTGAGTGGCAAAAAGAGTGGTGGATCTACAGCCTCTGAGAAACCCAAAGTACTTGCTTCAGGGATGGGAAAGGGGGGGGATAGGAGGGGGGGGGGGGTGGGATGTAAACAAAATTCAAAGTACATTCCACCTCCAAAAAGAGCCAACTGGGTAAAACCAACCCCGTTGCCTAAGAAAAAGCAAGTTACTTTTCAAGAGCCCCCCAGGACTTCAAATAGACCCACACAAAAACCACCAGTGCAACAAAACAAGAAGCCTAATATTCCTGTGAATCAGTCTACAAGAACCAAACCTGCCACTGAATCTCGCAAACCTATGCCAAAGTACCACACTCGGAACCATCATATCTTGCCCAGTAGAAGTGTGAACGCGAGGAGAGCAGCAGATCACAATAGGAAGTTGCATGTTGTTGATCATAATCAGTTTGTGGTTCGTTCTTTGAAGTCTGTGAATACCAAAACCCCCCAGGCCAAACATAGTGTGAATCATACTAAGAAGGTTTGGAAAGCAACCAGGAATCATAATGTGAACACTACTAAGACAGCTTGGAGACCAACTAGAAAGGTTGTTGGTAGTGTTAAGCCTCAGTGGAAACCCACTGGACGATATTTTGCGTTGTATGATAACTGTCCTTTAACTAGGATAATGGAACCCATTGTTGAGCCTTTAGAACTTACCCCGAGCGTTAGTTCTAGTTCCAAAGTTACTATGATCTCTAGGTTCACCGATTGCAAACTAGAGATCGAAAGCTGTTCCAAGGGGTTATCTGGTATTTTTTGAATGCTGAGCATTGTTTCACATTGTATCATTGTGTATATTTAAAAAAAAAAAAAAAAAATTGGCTAAATGGCTTGCAGTTATTTCAGACTGTAACCCGGTCTTAACCCAGAGATTTAGTGTACGTTTCAGTGCATTATTTCTTAAAGACAAGAAGTTCTAATCCCGAACACATTTTCTAATAAACACTTGTTTTATCAAACATGTTCGGAATGAACCAATCAGACTGTGACTATGCTCTTAATAGAACACGGGTCATAGTTTGTGGGGAGAATCAGTACCAACTAACAGTTGTTGCAGGTCAAAAGGACACACTGTTGCTGATTCTATTGGAGAAAGATTGAAACAACCAACCGCTTACAACTTCAAGACAGATTGCAGTATCATTCCTGTCTGGGTATTCTAAAGGTCTTGTTTCAATTGCTCACTTGATATTTGTGCTATTTCACCTCACCTCATACTTTGAGGGGGAGATTGATACATTTTAAGTCCATTCTAGATCAAAACCATTCACAAGTTTCATACTTTTGATCGGGGGAGAAAATGTGACTTAAACATGTAAAACGGATAATTAATGATTCGATTGATTCTAAATTGCGAATTTCCTATCATGCATGTGCGTAAACTCTTTCGATTATCGACAGCACGTGTGAAGGGTAAGCAATAAGAGTGTTAATATGATCAAAAATGTCAAGGTACCAAAAGTTTGTGTTATACACACGTATCTTGATAAATGACAAAGAATCTTTTGTTTCATGTTCGTGAAAGTGATCTTAAGGAATGCTGAGGAAAGAGATGTTGTACCACCAGGGTATTCGTATGAATGCTCATGCCTGGTCTTCGGACTGCGCCCACTAGTGAAGTGGATTTCCATATATGTACTTGTACAAGTTTGGATTTCCCAAGGCACTTCATATCTTTCGGGATATATTTCAAAACATCATCAGAAGCATTCTATTTAAACTTTCGTTTGTGCCCGAAACAATTTTATAAGCACATCGAATGTTTTTCAATCATTTGCCACAGGCCTTCTACGATACTTAATGCTATTAAGAAGTAAAACGCAGAAAAGGAATTGAACGTTATATCACAATAGTAACTGTTCTGACTCACCCCTTTACCATTCTATTAGAAGAAATACTTATAGTGAGTTAGTCTTCCGGACATCGGGTCTAGAGAAAAGCGAACATTAGGATCAGATACCTTAGGTATTAGAGGACTAGCTTGTTCACGAGCCGAAAACCTGTCCAGAAGGTCTTTGAATGAAATCTTTCAGATCACAGGTGGCAGTATTCAACTGTAATCATTGATCCATCACGGAATCAAGCAGATAAACGTAACGACCAATTGAGTATCTTCTATACTTGATCCCTTCAAAATATAAAACCCTTCTTGTGTTCACAAAATGATTTTCTAGAACACTGATTCGTAGTTTTATATACCTAAAATATAATATAAAATAATATAATCCCAAGAGTAATTAAGAAAGTTACCAAGTTACCTTGATAAAATTCACTCTCAAAAATATATATCATATAATATATAATACGTATGTTTGACCGGGTAAGTATGATCACCCGGGTCGTTTTCCCCAACGACTCATGCAATGGAAACCTCGATTTCGTTCGGAATGATTGATTTGAATAAGAAAAGAGATATTTTTGATTTATTTATACTACTAAAATTAAAGGCACAATTAAACAACTAATTAACAAATTAAACTAATTACGAAAGTAAATAAAATGCGACATTTAAGAAAACAAATACAATTTAAATCTTAAAAATATAAACTAGATTCCTAAACCTAAATTAATGCTAAAGAGAATTTTAGGAAAAAGAAAAATACTTTTTAAACTAAATTAATTCTAAATTACTTAAAAAGATGAGAAAAACATTTTTTTTATTACTAATTTAAAAGATTAAAATTTAAAATTAAAGTTGAAAATTAAAAACTAAAGGTTTGAAAATTAAATGTTTAAAAATAAAGATAAAAATTACTTTTCTATAAAAATGACTTAAGTGATTTTAAAACTAAAATAATTTTTTTTTGTATTTTTTTTTATTTGATTTTTGAAAACGAAATATTAAAAACTAAATTCGAAAATTAATTTTTTAAAAATATAAAACTTAAACTAAAAATTATATAAAAATATTCTTTATAAAAAGAAATAATGCAGAAAACTAATTTTATTAAAAGCCCTAATTTTTAATGAGTAATTTTAAACTAATTTAAGTAATTAAACTAAAAACCTAATTTTATTATTTAATTAAACTAAATTTATTAATCTAAAATTAAATCTGCCAAAACACAAGGGTTGAAAGTGACATGAAACAAAGTTGAGGGTAGGCGGCCAAACATTAAAGTTTTATAAAAAACACAAAGTTTGATCTATTGACAGAAATAGTCCCTGGACTTGGGACTAATCTAGACTAACAATTAAACTAACGAAGGACTAACTATGTAATTAACTAAGGACTAATTATGCATTTAACAAGGACTAACTGTGTAACTTTTAAACTAACTGAAATTATGAAAAAGTGCAGAACAGGTCCCTGAAGCATCTAACAACCAACAACCAGCATCCATATTGATATTAAAAGCTAATTAAACTAACTTTTTTAAGACAACTTTTATAAAAAACTTAACTACTAACTTATTTTAATAAGCAATATGAGCATATGAAAACTAATAAGCTTCAGCAGCTTATTAACATTCAAACTATAACCTAAACTGATTAAACAAATACCTCAAAACCACAAGATAGATTTAACTTATTAAACTAAAAGCTGCTTACTCAATGCAACTTATCTAAACTGCTTATCAACTAACAATTAACAGATTCAAAAGCTTTATTAAGAAAACAGAATTAAATAGACAAAAATAAAACTTATTGAAGCTTAAAGAAAATAAAGAGTACCTTTGTTTCCAGCTAAACTGGAAACAACAATAAGCTGAGTGGGAGCTTATGGCTTATTCACATAAGCTCATTCTCGAATCAACAACAACCTAATCTAAGCCTATATGCTAACCCTTAGCTCTAAAACCCTTGGAGTCTCAGCAGCCATCCAATTCCAAGAGACTCCAAGCCTTCATCATAACAAACACAAACACAAATATTTTGACAGAATTTAAATAGAGACACAAATTTATATGAAATAATATTTTTATTAAAACTGAAATAAAGTTCTTACAATCGTGAAACAAAATTACATAATATTAAAATGAAAATTACATTTGAAGAAAAACTATGAAAATTAACCTGAAAAATTAACCCTAAAAAAAATTATTTCTTAACTGCTGGATTGAGGGGTATTTATACCCGAAGCTTCACCTCTTACCATCTACTAGATCCTTCTATCCTCTTCATCTTGACCCTTCAATCATTCTCTCTCCTCGATCTTGCATATAGGCCGTTCGATCAAAGCATGTGTGCCCCCGGATCATTGACGTGGCCAAGGAGTGTGTTAGTTATGTGAGTGTAAACACTCACACACGTCACATCACCCAATCATTTCCTCTCATTTTGCCAGGGTGGATTGGGTTGGGGGATTGATTGATAGTGACAGATGGGTTAAGGGTTGTGAGAGGTGGATTAACCCTAAGGTTAATTTAGATGGGGGTGAGTGATTATAAACTAGGGTTTATGGTGTTCTTGAGTGAGTGTTCGTGTGTGTGTGAGTGTTCAATCTCATTTGGGGGTAAATGAGGAATCAAAATTAGGTGTATAAGTATCACCGGGTAGAGGTGGGTTAGGGTTCGGGTTTGGTGTGGGTAATTGGGTTGGGGCTAGGGCTGTGATTGGATGAGAGGTGGTTCACGGGTAGATTTGATCCGGGTCTATGACCCGCGCTTTTTGTAACCTTTGGGATAATTACATTTCCGGCCCTTGTGTTTGGCTTAGCACTATTTCAAGATATAAGCAACTTCAATAAATTGCAAAGTTAGCCCTCGTGTTTATAAAACAATGGAGTTGGGGGTTTGGTAGACTGTGGTTTCTTGCAATTGACTGTAGAAGGCTGAGGCATGATTTCTCTGGCTTCGGCTTTGAGATCTTTAGCTTCTTGATCACTCATCCGTTCTCGTGTTCGTTTTTGACTGATTTCTTGCAATATTTGACTTATCCATACCTGCACACATAAAACTCAGATACAAGCACATTTTTGCCATTTTTGATCCGTTTTGGGTTTATTTGGGTCTTTTTAAGCATAAATAGATATGTGTATTCTACACTTATCAAAATTCCCCAAACTAAACGATTGTGTGTCCTCACGCAATATCACATGCCTTATAACCAAATACCTCGAAAATTCCCCAAACTAAACCTTTGAAAAGTAGCAAAGAGTTTTGTTTAAGAGATCACAAGTTATAAAACACCCGACTTCCCATTTTCTAAGATTTTTCTCTTTTTATGGATTTCTTCTGGTTTTCAGCTCAATTTCCTTGGGACATCGGCCTCTTGTTAGCTGGTCATCCAAAAAAGCAGAAGAGTACTTGCCATCTCACTACGGGGGAAGCTGTTTACATCGCCCTATCAGGCTGTTGTGCTCAAATCTATAGATGCGTTTCAAGCTCCCGAGATATGGATGTGAGTCAACAAAAGTTCCGTTGTATTGTGACAATCAAAGGGGCTATTTGCTCTAATGCTTGTAATAGTGTTCAACACTCGCGATCCAAGCACATTGATATCCGTCACACTTCAGCAAAGAGCAGGTTGGAAAGGAAGTTGTTGAGTTGTATTTCGTGAGACAAAATACCAATGGCTGACATTTTTACAAAGGCATTACCAGATTTGAGAGCGCTTCGCCACTCTACTCCCACTGCTTGGAGTTAAACAAAATGTCACCAGTGACTCTTGGAAGGAACTACAGGATGAGGTCTGTCTCCGAGTAACCTAGTGTTTCACAATTGTATCCTTGTATATTTAAATAAAAACAAAAAAAAAAAAAAAAAAAAAAAAAAAAGGCTTACATTTACTTCAACAGTTAAACCCGGTTTTTATCCAGAGGACTTGTGTACGTTCAGAGCCATTATTCTTTTTCAGACAGGAAGTTGTCTAAAGCCGAACCATTTTTCTCATAAACAATTTGTTTTATCAAACATGTTCGGGATGACCAAATCAAACATTGACACGGGTCATTGTTTGAGGGGGAGAATCAGTATTTCTAACAGTTATTGCAGGTCAAAAGGACGTACTGTTGCTGATTCTATTGCTGAAAGATTGACACGACCAAGACGCTTACAAATTCAAGACAGATTTGCAGTATCATTCCGGTTGGGAATTCTAAAGGTCTGTTTCACACTTACTCACTTTATAGTTGTGCTATTTCACCTCATCATACTTTTGAGGGGGAGATTGATACAGTTTTAAGTTCCATTCTAGATCAATACCCATTCACAAGTTTCTTACTTTGATTCGGGGGAGAGAATGTGACCTTTAACATGTAAAACGGATAATTAATGTTTCGATTGATTCTTAAATGCTAAAGTCTATCCTGCATGTCTATACTTATTTCGATTACGTCGCACATGCTTGGTAGGGGGAGCAAATAAGTGGAATTATGTAACAAAAATGTCAAGGTACAAGTTTGTGTGATACACACGTACCTTGTTAAATGACAAAGAAGATTCTTTTAGTTTCATGTTAGTGAAAGGATCTTATGGGAATGCTGAGGGAAAAGATGTCGCTACCACCTAGGGTATTTCGTATGAATGCTCATGGCCTGGTCTTCGGACTGCGCCACTAGTGAAGTGGATTTCCTTAAAATTGTGACTTGTACAAATTTGGATTTCCCGAGGCACTTCATATCTTTCGGGGATATTTTTTTCATAACATCTTCAGAGCATGCTGATTAAACTTTCGTTTTGTGCCTCCACAACTATTTCATAAGCACATCGAATGTTTTTCTAATATTTTTGCACACAGGGAACTTCTACATACTTAATTGTATTAGAATGTAAACGCTGTGAAAAAGGAATTATACGGTTTTTTGTCAGCAGATAGTAACTGTATGACTACTCTTTTACATTCTATTAGTTAGAAATTACTTGTCAGTTGTGTTAGTATTCGCGGACATATGGTCTATGAGCAACGGCGAACATTAGGGAATCTCGGATACTTAGGTAATTAGACGGAACTAGCTTGTCACGTGCCGGGAAAACCTGTCAAGAAAGGGTTCTTTGAATGAATCTATACTGATCACAGGTGCAGTTTTTAATACTGTAATCATTGATCCTCACGGAATCAAGTGTTTAATGTAACCGACAGGATTGAGTAGCGTCTATTTACGGTCCCTTCAAAATATAAAACCTTTGTGTGTTCACAAAATGTCTTTTCTAGAACACATTAAGTGGATTTTACATAACAAAATGTTTTTGTTGGTGACTAAATTGTTATATCATGGCGAATGACGACTCAAAGTTTCCGATGCAAGACACATGCTCATATCCATACCACAGTATCTGATTGTAATCAAGAAAGTTTTAATACAAATGCTTCAGGCACAATATATGAGATTCAATGTCTTCTTCAAACTTCTAAAAGTTAAAAATTGGAGAGAAGAGACATCATCAAGCTTTCAAAGATTCCACAGATATGAGCATTGTGAGACTAAAGATCTGCGTATGGCAATGTTAAGAAAAAATGGATCACGGAAGTAAAAAATCAATGAAAAGTAAAGCTTTAAAAGAAGTCAAAGATCAAGATAAGTCTCATTCTAATCAAGTTTGAAGATAATGATCAAGGTATTAAAGTTTGAATTACCAAAGCACAACAAGTGAAGTACCCCATCTACAACGAGCTAAAGAGACAAGCCCGAGTGAGCTAAACTTCTCAATGGACCTTGTCATCTGGGGGATGATTAGTTTAGATCACTAAATGGGTCCTGAACAAAGGATTCGTTCACTCGAAGGATTATAAGGACAAAAGTCTAGCTCGAAAGACAATATTAATTAATGCTTATTATGTATAAGTGGCCAAAATGTAAAAAGCCAAAAAGAAAAGCTCAAGGCTAAATCCCTAGTTAGTATAAATACACCAAGTTTAGTCAAATTAGCTTAGCTTCTCCATTTTCATTTGTCTCATATTAAGGGTTTGTAGCACTTTTATTTTCTTTCAATAAAAAGTTTCTTTAATGGTTTAATCTTTTCGTGCCATTGATCTTGTGCTTATTCCATGGAATGGATCTGAGGGATCCTACAAAGAGTGGAAAAAAGGGGGGGAAAAAGATTGGTAGGGTAAAGAGTGAAAAGGGGTTGATATATGAGTCCATTTGACTGGGATGAAGAAATTTAATATCTTCGAGGAAGGATGAAGGACACCAGGGATTAGAGCTTTTATGGCCAATTGCTAAGTTAGCCTTCTGTGGGGGAAGGCTGTGAGCAAAGGTCTGATCTATGGGGTTGACTTCACTATAAAAAAAGTACACAGACTTTTGTCTATGACTGATTAGTGTGATAGAAACATGTCTTAGATTAGTTTTACACTCACGTTGACCTATATTTTATGTAGAGGATCAAAGAAAAAAACATGGTTAACAAATATAAAGTCTTAAGCAAAGAATTGTCCTTTCATAAGTCTGAACTAAAGTAATATGAAAAATTACCGTTTGTCCGATTAACTTGTTCCCTTCAAAAATGAAGTCAATTAGAGTTCAATATAGTAATATGAATATTGAATGATGAGATCTATGAACTAAAAAAGGGTCATTAAATAATGGACATGTAGCAAAGTTCACCCTGACAACTGCTCTTCTGAGTATTTACCCCCCCCCACCCTTGGATATTGTCAAAGCCTCTTGGAGGAACTAAGGTAGGAGAAAAGAAAAAACTCCTCAAGAAAAGTTCTGTTCTGCAAGGCTGATGTTATCCTTATCTGAGTCTGTCCTCTTGATCCAGATCGGACTTCTGAGGTATGACAAAGTGATTTTTCAGAACTTCTGCCCCTCTTCCTTAAGTTGACTGGGGGGAGACCATCTGGTGCTTTCTAAAAGTCTTATTTCGTTGTCTGACCTTTCAGCTACATGGCTGATTTGACACACTTAATATTTTCTTCTAAGAGATTAAAAAATCTTCTAATAAAGTGTCACAAACCTATGTCATTAAGAAAAGGACTGAATCTAAGCATCCAGTTGTTCAAAACTCATGTCCTGATAAGAATGCTCTCCCATCAACTGAGCAACTTCTTTTAACTCTGATGGAGAAGTAAAAAGGTATCAAGAACCAAATTTTGATCCCTTTAGACACTTCTTCATCAGTGTCTCAGGCTTGTAGTTCAAAGACCCCTAAGCAAAAGGTCTGGTATGGACCATGTAAACACTGTGGGATGAAGAATCATCTCTTTGATGATTGCTACTCAAAACCCAAGTGTTCTACTTTGTGGGGGTTCCCCCATAAAAATTTCTTCCCCCACACTACCAAGGAACACACATACAAAACTCGTGTTAGGGAAATCTTTTAATACAAACTTAAAATGACAATCCACATCTAAATCTACACCTGTTAGAACTACTAGAATGTCCAAGACATTTGGTGAGTGTAAATATTATGGCTCCAACAAACATCACCCAGATGACTGTGAATTTTACCCAGGGTGTGAAATTTATGGGAGCATAGCTCATGAGATTCTTGATTGTCCAAAGAACCTAAGAAACAACAGGAAACAAAGGGTTGCTATCAAGCAATCAGAACCCACTGAAAAGTGGGTTCACAAAAGGAACTAATCTGTGTGAAAATGTCTGTGTAGGATTACTTAAAGAGGTTTGTATGGTATCTAGATAGTGGCTTGTTTCAGACAATAATAGGGGTGTTAAACAATATCTGCAAAATATTCAAGGAGCCGGTCTAAAGTGATTTTTGGAGATGATTCTTCAAGGGACACAGAAGGATATAGCTCAGTTAATTGTAATGGAATCACTTTTACCAGGGTTGCTTATGTGAATAGTTTGAAGCATAACTTAATTAGCATCAGTCAGCTGTGTGATGCTAACTTCAAGGTTCTGTTTACAAAAACTCAGGGAACCATTTTCAACCAAAATGATGAAGTTGTTCTCATTGCTTTAAGGAGAAGGATGTCTATATCATAGATATGTCATCTTTCAACAAGGAAAGTAATACCTGTTTTCTTGCCAAAGCCTTTCCAAGGAGTAACTGGCTTGGGCAATAAGAGTACTGCTTCACTCAACATCAATAAAACATCAAACAACCTGCTGCTAAAACACAACCTTGTCTCTGGACTTCCTTCTCTGACGTTTTCCAAAGATAAAAACTGTTCAGCTTGTGAGAAAGAGAAGGCTTCACAGAGCATCAATTAAAATAAAGAGATCATTTTCCCTTAAACCAAGTCCTTTACATCTCCTTGTATATGGACCTATTTGATATGTCAAACCTAAAACCATCAACCACCAACAAAATATTTACCTTGTCATTGTCAGAATGAGTATTTCAAGGTACACCTGGGATTATTGCCTCAAGCGAAAAGAAAAGTGATTGCAGCTGACTGCATTATGTCTTTTACAGAAAGATAGGAAAAACCTCATGAAGTAAGGGTTACTATTAAAGGAGCTATGAAGTTGATAATGGATCAGGTATAAAATCACACAGTCGGACTGAATACTGTGATATAAAAAAGGGTATTTCATATAATTTCTCATCTCCTTGTACCCCTGAAACAAAATGATGTAGCTAAAAGAAGAAATCAGATTACTGATTTAAAGCAGCCATAGGAAACTATGTTTTATATATGCAAAAACTCACTAAACAATTCTGGGGAGATGCATGTGTCAAACACTGCTTTGTTACACTCAAATAGATCATCTAGTGAAATGACATGGGAAGACTGCCTATGATGTGTTTAGAGGAAGATCTCCTGATATCAGCTACTTCTATGTGTTTGGGTGTCTTGTTCACATTCACAATCACAGGGACCACTTGGGAAAGTTTGATAAAAAGGCTGATGATGGATTCTTCCTAGGTTACTCTCCAGTAGCCAAGGCTTTCAGGGTGTTCAACATCAGAAGACAAGAAATGGAAGAAATAGTTCATGTTACTTTCAGTGAAGATGATGAATAGCCATTCTTAAACCGCACAGAAGGTGTGCATTCAACTTCATAAAAAATAGGTCCTTCCCTGATGATGAATTCATTGAACCTAGGACTAAGGATACTCAATGCTCTATCAACATTGAGTACTTTCCCTATGTTTTTGCATATGAAAACACCACTTCAGCTATTTTTCCCACCTCTTTTGAACTCTGCAATCCTTGAAGAACCATTGAAGGTAACTATGCTGAGTGATCTTTCCTGCTATCCATGAACCTGTCTGTGA
Source organism: Tanacetum coccineum (assembly GCA_026074375.1). Taxonomy (NCBI): domain Eukaryota; kingdom Viridiplantae; phylum Streptophyta; class Magnoliopsida; order Asterales; family Asteraceae; genus Tanacetum; species Tanacetum coccineum. The sequence goes on along the minus strand of BQNB010025511.1, from coordinate 44,874 downwards.
ATTAGCTAATTCTTGAGTCTGCTGAATTCTAAGATTATTTTCCTTAAGTGAAACAATCAGTGATGATCAACCAGCTCTAGCCATCTCACCATCAGCTAAAGTTATCCTTCAAAACCCTGTTCCACAAGACAGATGGTCAAGAAAGAAACACATTGAACTAGTCAAAAAACATCAGTGTGTTGAACTCCTGACTGGTACGCATTCCAGAGAAGCAGGGTCTAAAGATTTAGATTGCTACCTCAGCACATGAGTGTTTGTATGTTAATTTTATCTTTAAAATTGAACCCAAAAAGCTCATTGATGCTCTGGAAGAAGAAGGATAGGTTATTGCAATGCAAAAGGAGCTGAATCAATTTAAAAGAAACAAGGTCTGGACCTTAGTTCCGAAGCCTCATGGGAAAACCATCATTGGGACTAAATAGATCTAGAAAAATAAAATGGATGAAGAGGGGGTTATCACAAAGAATAAAGCAAGGCTGGTAGCTCAGGGGTATAATCAGCAGGAAGGGATTGGTTATGAAGAAACCTTTGCACCTGTTGCAAGATTGGAAGCTATCATAATCTTTCTTGCCTATGCAGCCTACATGGGTTTTGTGGTATATTAGATGGATGTGAAGAGTACAAGGAAGTATATGTATAACAACCTCCTAGATTTGAAAGCAGTGAATTTCCAGACCATGTGTGTAAACTAAACAAAGCTCTGTATGGGCTGAAATCAAGCTCCTAGAGCATGGTATGAAATATTTTCAAACATTGCTACTCAACAAAAGTTTTATCTGAGGATACAATTAGAAAAACACTCCTTTTCACTTATAAAACATAAGAGTGATGTTATGATAGTGCAGGATATATGTGAGCATGATATCATTTTTGAGTCAACTAGTGTTAAACTTAGTAAACAATTTGCCAAGTTAATGACCTTAAAAATATAAAAATGAGTATGATGGGTGAACTAACTTATTTTTTAGGCTTTCAAATCAAACAAGATTCCAAGGGAATCTCTATTTGTCACGAAAAAATATATTAAGGATTATCAAAAAGTTACATCTATCTGACTGTGCCTCAGTGATATGTCCTATGCTACCTATATTTGGGGCCCTGATAAAGTCAGGGGTCTCTGTAAATGATAAACTTCCAGAAAAATCAAAGCCCTAATTTACAACCCTAATTTTATAACCCTAATCCATCAAGTTTAAATTACATTAATTGAAAATTAATAACTAGAATTAAACAAGGATTAGAAAATACCTTAAAAGAAAACCCTAACTTTTTTTTCCTCTCTTCTCTTTGGTTCGACCGGTTTTACAAGGGGGAAGGGTTTGGGATTTTGTTTTGTATTTATAGGCTACATATAATGTACTAGATAATCCCTAATTAGTATTAGATATCAATTAGGATTCCTTTTTTATTTTTTTCTTTTCTTTTTCCCTTTAATTTTCGTATTTACTATTCATGCCTAAAAAATATTTTTTTTAAATATTTTTTTATTAATTAATTACCTTTAATACCTTAAGTTTTATAAAAACCTAAGCTAATTTGGTAAACCATTTTGCTTGAAAACTACTTTCTAAAAATAACTTTTCATTTCCAAATTCACTTTCTATATATGGAAAGTTTACCAAAAACTCTCTTATTTTAACAACTCATTTCTTTCACAAATGACATGCTTCTCATTTTAATTCATCACCTAGGCATCCACATATTAACCAAAATAATTTTTCTCAAAATACCCAATCAATTCCATTATCACTATAAGTGATTAAAATGAAATTTCTCCATCAAATAACTCATTTCTCTTAACTTAACCCCTCAAAACCTAAACTTATATTAAATTACTAACACAAAAATACGTATACGTAATAATACTTACACATTTAACACAGAAATGCTCAAATCTCAATAATCATTTCTTTGTCACTCAAAAGTGAACGAAATAAACTCAACCAACTTCATCACCATTCCAATCTCATTGAGATGACCACACTCAATAGATTGATTACCAATACCTCATAAACACATATAAACACACATAAACACATCAAATCACATAAACCATACATTACAACAGGCACCTAAGTCAACACTAACGGTTTGACTAACCTGCTCAAGTCATGGTTGTCACAACACACATCACTTTTTACCAAATCAAAACCCTAGAAAACTTTTAAAATAATCAAATCTTCTCATCTTCTTCACAAAAAAACCTGCAACAATCATGTCTTCAGAATCAACATCCTCGGGAACCCCACGATGCTTACTTACACCTTCTTCCAAGGTTAAATTCCAACATCACGAGAGCATCATCGCCTACAACAATGTTGTTGCATTACTGGAACACCATGAACCCCTTTTTAAACCCATGCTTAGTTTTCTTTCAAACTGTAGCATTTGTACTGCCCTCACCAAGGAACCCTCAGCAATGTACATCGAACATCTCAAGGACTTTTGGTACACCGCAGAAGTGGATGATGCAACTAAAGACATCTCGTTTTCATTATCCCTTTTTGAAAACCAACTATCATTCAACCGTTTTGACTTTCTCACTGCTATTGGTCTCACCGATAGTAAGTCTGTTATGCCTCTTCCTCCCAAAGGAACCGTTAGGGCTGGGTTGGCCACTTTAGGTTTGGCTAACAAAGACAAACCATCTCTCACCTCCACTGAACTTGTGAATTCTTCACCATTGAAACTCAAGTATTTTTCACCAATTTGGAAGATCTTCATGCAATACATTGTTAAGTATCTAGGGGGAATGCAGGGGTCTCATGATCAAATGATTTTAGTCAACAAACTATTGCTTACTGTTTGATTTTTGGACTGGAAATAAATATTGGGGACATCATTTTTAAGGATCTGATTAACAAGCTTCAGAATGGGAAAAAGAATACGGAGACAAACGTTTACTACACAAGATATATTTATTTGGTTTTAGAATAACTTTTGGGTGAAAACTACAATGACGAATCTCTTACT
>BQNB010025511.1:2036-41420 GCA_026074375.1 Tanacetum coccineum | reverse complement strand
TTAGCATCCAACTCATACTTAACTCTATCATTTTTCGTTCTTCGCAAAGATCCGCGAACGCTTAGTCTAAAATTTAAGGAATAAGCTAGAGCTCAATACGCTCGATCGAGTCAAAATTTATTCTTATTCTACCCAGCAGGAAAGTCAAAATTATGACAAAACACTTATTTTATTTTTGAAAATTTTTAAATTTTTTCATTTTTTTGGAATTTTGGTGGTAAAAACGGGATTACGTAAAAACAACGACTGCAGGCACAATCAAATTGATAGATCCCCCCATACTAGAACTTAACATTGTCCTCAATGTTTTAAGAAGGGTTTCAACGTAAATCTAAGGCCGTTTATTAAGTATGCCAAAAGATAAAACGTTGGTCGATAAGATTTGGATATCGGATTCCTAAAATGAAGCTGAGGATTTGAAACTCTTGTGAACGAAGGAAAAAAACCATGAGCACGAGAGGCTTCAAAATCTGAGCAATCCTGGACATATAATCACAAAACACAAACCACGGAAAATGGAAGAGGCGAGCCCTCTCATAACAACAAAACACTTATTCATTACTATTAGACTACCATACTACTACTACGATACGCTAGGATAAGAATGGGTTGCCACCCACGAAGCGCTTGTTTTAGGTCACTTAGCTTGACCCGATCCCCCCATACTTGAGCTTGTCAAGGGGGATAGAAATAGAGACATGGAACATCCAAGACACGGATGTCCTCTCTATAAGAGCAAGGAAAAATCTCCATCGGGCTTTCAAGAATTTTAATGACTTTGAAAGCTTTAGGGCCCCGATGAGATAATTCCGGGAGAAGAGAAGTATGAACTCCTTTAGAAGTGAGAATCCCGGGGTTGAAAACTTTTTCCTCATTTTCGGACAAAAACGAGAGTAGAGTTTCAGACCTGGGAACTTCTTTGTGGAAAGGAAGTTCATAAAGAGGAGGATTAAAATCCTCAAGAATTAAAGAAGCATTAGATGAGGATAGCTTCTTTACATTCTTATCTGGTGTTACATGATTGGTGACTTTAAAATGGCTCTCATGAATGAGTATACCCGGATTAAATACCTTGTCCTCATTGTTGGTCGAAGGCAAAGCATCAACCACAGAAAAATCCTCATAGAAAACCGAGTCACACTCAGGAAAAAGAAGGAAATCACTTGATCCAGGTGGATCAAGTTCATCAATCGAGATTTTAGAATCTTTGATTTTCTCTTCCTCAGAGTCAAATGGATCATCATAAGTATTATCATTAACGGTCTCAAGATCAAAAAGTTCATCATCATAATCATCCCATAATGGTGGGGATGAATAATCAAGAGCATGTTCATCGATGAACATCTCAGAAATGGTATCAACAAGATTGTCATTAGGAGAATTTTTATCAACCAAATCATCGAGAATAGAATCCATTTCCTCGATAGAATCATGGTTAAGCAAATACTCTATTTCTCAAAGATCAGATTCGACATCAAAGGGAAGGTAGTCAATTCTTGGTGGAAATGTAAAATGAGCGAGTTCATCGGCGAACTCCTTAAGAGAATAGTCGTTAGTCTCAGAAATCGGGAGACTAGGTGAAGAAGAAGTGGTATTGCTACTTAAAGAATTATGAAAAGGAGGGAGAGGAGATGAAGGATTACTATTTCCTGATGGAAATGAATCACTTACAAGATAAGCTTCGAATTCTTCCCAAATTAAATCACTTTCTTCGATGGAAGTAAGCATGGGGGAAGAAGAAGACTTGGTTACGGTTTCCGAAATCGAAGTAAGATTGCCAATCAATGGATTATCATGATATGGAGGGAGATCTTTGGTTTTATCAAGATTTAGCAAGTTCTCAATAATGCCTCCCCCTGGATCAAAGATATCATCATTAACTTCCGGTGAAGTTAAGTCGGCATGAGAAGTAAGAGAAGAAGTGGGATTGCCACTTGGATGATTTGTTGCAAATAAATCTTCAAGAGTTTCCTTATGTGAAACATTATAGACATCAATCATGTTGATTGATTCTTGATGAGGTTGGGTTGAATAGCTTGAAGTGTCATGTCTCATATTCAAGATTAATCTTTCATTGCCGTCACGGAGAATCATCTCTTCTCCGTGAACGTCGATCAAAGCACGAGCGGTCCTCAAGAAAGGTCTTCCCAAGATGAGGGGGACTCGCGGATCGCTCTCATAATCAACAATGACAAAATCAGCGGGGAATGTGAACTTTCCAACCGGAACAAAGACATCTCTTGCAATTCCAACCAGAGTGTAAATCTCCCGGTTAGCTAGTTCAAGGGTCATTCAGGTAGAAATAAGCTCGGGTAAACCTAACTTTTTCCACACCAAGAGTAGCATCAAGTTGATGATAGCACCTAGATCGGCTAGGGCTTTGCACTTGAGCTCACTAAAACCACACGGAATGAGAAATTTCCCAGGGTCTCCAAGTTTCTCGGGTAACTTCTTTAGGATAACCGCTGAGCAATTTTCATTAAGGGGTGTATTTGCTAGCTCTAAAAGTTTCTCTTTATTGGAAAGGAGACTTTTAAGCATTTTTTGGTATTTCGGGATTAGAACCAAAGCATCGGCAAGAGAGATGTTGATGTGAAGTTGTTTAAACATTTGCCAAAATTTGTGGATTTGGACTTCATCTTTTTCTTTCTGTTTTTCTTGGTTCATTCTTGACGGATAAGGGATATGAGGATGACGAGGATCCCTTTGGTGAACCACATAATTTCTTTGTGAAGGAGGTTTAGCTTTTTGGACGAGAGGAGGTGGGACCTTAATGGTAAACTCACCATGTTCCGGGTCCGTTAAAGTCTCCTCTACACGTTCATCCTCCTACTGATTAACGAATGAAGGAGGCATAGGAACGGAAGGTCCATCAAGAACAAGACCACTTCGAGTAGTAATGGCTTTCAATTTACCTTTCGGGTTAGTAATGGTGTTGCTAGGGAGAGATCTCGTTCCCAAGGTAGAAGCGGTGTTCATCTGAAAGAAACTAGCCATCATGTTCTTAAGCTCGTTTGTTTGGTTAGACATAGAATTTTGCATTTCATTCCTTAACTCATTTTCACATTGTTAATTTGGTTTTGCATGGCTTTCATGTTAGCCTCATTTGTTTTCTTAATTTTCTCTAATTCACTTAAAGGAACACTTTGATTTTGTTGAATTGGAGCTTGATAATTTGGATTTTGATTGAAATTGTTTCCTCGATTATATCCTTGAGGTTGGCTAAACAAGTTTTGATTATTTTTATGTTTGGTTAAGCAAGACCCGGTGGTCTAGTTTGATTAGCCACACCCGGAGGACGATAATCGAAATGACCCTGATTGTAGTTAACCGCGGCTGCTGCAACGTATCCTTGAATATTATGCCAATATTCCGGGAAAGTGTTGCCATCGGCGACGAGACACTGATAATACGGATGAGCACCACCGCAAGTGACACAAATTTCCTCAATGGCTTTTACGGAAGCTGGAGGTGGGGTTGCTTTAAATTGTTTAAGAATAGCGGTCATGGCGGTTGTCACAACACTTGTTTGCTGATTTACTGCATGAGTAAGTTTGGCTATCTCAGAGGAAGAAGAAGAATTAACATCACTTGATTTCACTTGAGAAACAATCGATTTGTTTCGTGAATTGCGGACCTTGGATTTGTTTTCTATAATTGTCAACACATCTCGAGTACTTCTTTCCAAAAGATTACCACCGGCAACAGAATTCAAAGAATCTTGGTCGGTTGGGTTTAAGGCATTGTAGAAGGTATCATGTTGGTGTAATTCGGTAAAACCATGATGAGGACAAGCACGAAGGAGATCTTTGTAACGGTACCATGCCTCATGAAACGATTCACCAAAACGTTGCTCAAAGATGGAAATTTCATTTCGGAGATTTGTCATTCTTGAGGGAGGAAAGAATTCATTGATGAATTTGGAAACAAGATCTTCCCAAGTGAGAATAGAACGAAGGGGTTCTTTTTCGAGACAACGACGGGCTGCCCCCGCAAGAGAGAAAGGAAAAAGCATAAGTTTAATTGCTGAATTAGGCACATCCTTGTATTTGATTGTGGAAGTTATTTTGTTAAACCAACGAATGTGATCATGAGGATTGTCTTTCTTAAGTCCGAAGAATTGGTCCGAAGTCATCATATTAATGAGACTATGCTTAAGCTCGAAATGCTCAGCAAGAATTGGTGGAACCACGATTGCCTTCGCATATTCCTCGGTGGGTGCACGGAGCAATTCCGCCATAGTACGTTGATCGACCATCGTATCTACGGGAGATTCTTCAAGAGAAAAAGGTTGCTTTAAACGTCTACGATTACGACGTTTCGGATTTGAAGTAGTTGGATTAGAAGAAGAATTACCGACGAGATTAGAAGAAGAACGAATGCGCATGCACTAAATACAAGAAAAACACAATATTTTTGGTAACCAGATGTTAAAAGTCTACGGTAGCTCTTTAAACTACGCACAAGAGAGCAAAAGGAATTAGCACGCCGAAGCGATTTAAAAGCGTTCTTCCTTTTTGGGCGATGTTCCTTGGATCAAGCCCGCCTTATACCCTCCTTATAGTTTGTAATTAAAAGGTGAGCCGATTATAACGATTAACAACACGATTTGTTTTGTTGGTTTGTTAATTTTTTTGGTACTTTCGATACTTTAGGAAAAGTATTGTTGGTATTTTTTTTTTATTTTTTTTAAGAAAATATTCACAAATGGAAAATGATAACTTCACGAGGAAGGGTGTTCAAAAACTAATCTTCAAACGTAGACACGAAAATCGCACACACCTCCCCGACAACGGCGCTAAAAATTATAACCAACTTTTTAGGGTTAATTATATATTAATAATAGTATACGTATTCCGAAAGACTTAAAAAATTCCTTTTGACCAAAGGAAAATCAAAAATCCCCCGGTTCGTTTCCCAACGAGGCATGAATTGAGAATCGGTCGAGTTCGTGATCGCGTTTTTGAATGGATTAAGATTTTTGGATTGGTTTCCTATTTCTATAATTAAAATGCAAAAATGAATAAAGAAAACCTTTAAATGAAAACAAGTAAGTGATTTAAACCTAAAAACGAGAACGGGATCCTAAACTCGTTCTTTAAAAAACCATATTATGAAATTTTAACTCTACGAATGCATATTTAATTTTCCTAGGTTCTAAATGATAAAAGAAAATTTTCTAAAAAAGAATTATATTTTTTTGACTTTTTTATAATTTATTATGAATTAAAAACGATTTTATTGAAATTAAATGATTAAAAATACTAAACTAATTATAAACATTCTGAAAAAATTAGCAAAAGTGCATTAAACAGTTAAGATCCTAAGAAAAATAAAAAGGTGGAAACAGCTTATCGAAATAAGTTGTTAAAAAGCAAAAACAGCTTATAAGCTAAACTAACTAAAAAGGTGATAAAAGAATAAAGCATGTAAAAGAAAAAGGAAAAGACCCAAGGGCGCTAGTGGTGTTGTGTGTTGTGTTAAAAACGTTTGGTGAGTGGGGTTGAGGTCCCGAGTTCGAGCCCTGCTCACTTAGGGCTTCCCCTACTCCCAAATGTTTTTATTTGCCAATTTTTTTTACAACTTTTTAAATAAGCAAAAAATAAGCAACTTTTGTGAAAACAAAATTTTTATAACTTAAAAATAAGCTGAAAAAGTGGCAGATTACTAAACATAAACTAAAATGCTAAACTGTTAAGCTATTTTAAAACTCAATAAGCAGTTACAAAGCATAAATACGCTAAAACATACTACACTACACCTAATAAGCACTAGGGAACATAAATAAGCAAATAAAATAATCTAAACTAAGTTTAATATGACAGAATTCCTTAAAAAGCTTGTAAACTAAAACTTTCTAAGCTAAAAGTGCAAATAAGCAAATGAAAAAGAAAGATAAGCAAAAACAGATGCAATCCTATACCTAATAAGCAAGTCTAAATAAAATAAGCAAGTAATATAAGCTGAAAAGCAAGAAAAAGCAGATAAGCAAAGGGGCCAAAACTGTCAAGCAAACAGCCTATGAGGGCACTTTTGGGCTTATTTTTAAGCCCTTTAGTGGAACCTTATAGATATAAGGGCTATATGAGCTTAAAGCTTGGCTTATAGGCTACAATTATCAGCAAAAGGAAAATAGTTTGAAATTCATATAGGCCAAGAAAAGGGCTTAAGAAAAAGGCTGGTCACAAAGACTTTACTTTTTTAGTATTTCTTAACAAGACTAATGGCTATATGCAGGCACAAAATAAGCTAGAAAAATAAGCTGAAAATGAAAGATAAGTTAAAACAGATGGAGCTTGACCTCCAATGAGCTTATGCTCTTGATTTCAGACACTAAAAACACTTTTAACTAAACTAACTTTTGAAAATGAAAAAGCAGTTTTATACTAAAAGACACTTAACAAAAAAAAAACTTGACAGAAATTTATCAACACAAAAGTAAACTTAAAGGAGACCTATATAATCTACTACATTTGGACACTGATTGAGACATAAAACAACACTTTAAAGCTTGTTAAAAAGTCTTAACCAAATACACACCTTGAAACTGTTTTTGTCACCACAGTTTTAAAGACCTAGTAGAAAAACTTAAAAACTCAGTTTTAACTTTTAAAACTTTTTGAAAACAGCTTGAAACAACTAACATGGGCTTGTAACAGTTACCCAAATGGTACCCAAAAGGTTTTTCAAACCATTAATGACACCATATTGTCCCTTGACCCAAACAGCCCCTTTAATTTGAAAAAACCTAAAATTTAAGCTTGATTTACAAAGATTTAATCAAATTAAAATTAAAGACAAGATAAAGTAACAAAGAAAATTAATCAAAGAAAAGCAAATTTCAAGCAAAGATAAGCATTAAAATAAGCAAATAAGAAATAAGCAGTTAAGAGCAATAATTGACAGTTTTAAGCAAAAACTTGAACAAAGGACATAAAAGCAATAAAAAAGGACAAGTAAGCATAAAATAACATTAATAAACAACAACACAGCAGAATAATAAATAAATACAGTCAGAAAATTAAAAAAAAAAAAAAACTCACAAGTGGTCAAGTGCTTTTGCATGACAAAAAAGCCCTCAAATATGGCTTACCAAACCTTTCCTATAGGTCCCAAAAGCCACTAACCCATAGGCCATCCTAGAAATTTACCTTTCTCCCATTGCTTTTCTAAAAGGATTATTTGTGAATTTTGATATTATTTTTTTAGACAAATAAATAGCTTTTATTTTAAGCTTTTTTAGTGAACCAAGAGCTTATATTAGAGCTTAATGACAATATTTAAATGACAAGGTAAATTAAATGACAATATTTAAACAGAACTTAAAATTTTCATTAACTAAAAAAAATTACAATGCAAGAATTTAAATGACAATGAAAAGTAAATTGTAGTATTAAAATTGGACTAATTTTGTTAATACAAATGGACTTAAACAAAACTTCCGACAAAGGAAAATGAACAACAATAGGCCCTACTATATACTAAGAGTCATCATGTCTTGGCTTCTTCTTGTATTGTTTCTCTCTGTCACTGAGAAGAAAGAATGTTTGTTTTCTTGTGAGAGAGGTCCCAAACTCAACTAAGCCCTTCATTTTATCTTAGCTCCAAGTCGTATGATCAAAGAACCCTTTATTATTCTTGTTCCAATTGAGTTTGTTTAGGATTTGCCAAGGAAGCTGCAATTTGGACTGTGTATATGGGGTGGGGTTTAAGGGAGAGAGATGTTTTTGTTTGGGGGAGCAAGAATCGAGGTAAAATTTATAGGGGAGGGTGAATAGTATCTATGGGTTTTGGCGGGAAAATTTGGTTTGGGTAGAGCGATGATAGTTTGGAGGTTTAACAAAAATGCCCCTGAAGTTGTATAGAAATGTTGTCATGGATGGTCCTTTGTGGTGATTATAAGTTTGGGGATTTACAAAAATGGCCCCTGAGTTTGTGTATTGTTGTTGCACCCACAGTCCTTAAAGGACTAACAGTGTAGGGTGTTAAAGGTTTAAAGACAGTTAAGTGTTATAATGGCCATTTGATATAGAAATCAAATTTATATTTTGAATTACAGTCAAATAGTTCTGGTCATGATATGCCTAATGCCGTGGTTGTGGTTGCTTGTATGGGAATTGACAAGCAAGATGGGCATAATGATAACCCAAACGCCAATGATAATGATGTCAACCAAGGAATTGACCCCATGGTTTATATCAACATATATCTTATAATATTAGCAAATACAATTTATTTGCTTGTATAATGTTTTCACTCATCAATTATATTGTATGAATTACAGTCAACTTGCTCTGGTCCTGATATGCATTTAGCCGAAGTTGCCGTTGCTGGTATGGAAATTGACAAGGGAGATGGGCATATTGATATCCCAACCGCTAGTGATAATGATGTCAACCTAGCAAAATATGTTTCTGTTAATGACCCCATGGTTCGTATCCACCTATATTGTAAATTATTAGAAATACAATTTATTTCCTTGTATAATGTTTTCACCAATGAAATACAATTTATTTCCTTGACAGCCCATTAGTGTTTCTCCTGATATGCTTAATGCCGAAGTTGCCATTTGTTCTATGGGATTTCAAAATGAAGTTGCGCCGAATGCTGTATACGAAGGAAATGTTGTTTCTGCTAAAGAAGCTGGGGTTAGTATCAAGCTATATAATCGGCAATAGTTTAAAACCATCAAAAATAATTAGTTTACCGTTGTATAATGTTGTCACGAAGCAATTTAAAATTTTGAATTACAGTTGGACGTTCTAATTCAAGTTGCCTGTGATGGTATGGGAATTAACAAGGCAGATGGTTATTCTCAATGTGAGCCTTTTACTTTGAACACCCTAATAGAAGGGTTTGATTCCCAGAACAATAATTTGGGAATTGATTTCCTACAACATGATGATCATGTTTATTGTTTTGTTGCTAAACCGAATGACCATCTAACTGCTGATATTGGTGTTAAGCCCGTTCATGTATGTATGTGTGTATATATATATATATATCTATTATATTTATTTATATATTTTATATATATATATATATATATTTTTATATTGAGAACCCATTTTATGTGCAGAACTCTACAGAACTCTTCTAAGCCAATCATAATTTAGTAAATGTTAAAGATTTTTATTTAATTAAAAGGGTATAACAGTAAAATACATTTTTTACTTTCTTTTTGAATTTTTTTAATTAAAAACGTTTTTTATTAATTCCTAAAATTTAGGAATGGATTTTTTTTTCTTTTGCATTTTTTAGTTAGTATACATGTTTTAAAACCAATAAAAATTTAATATTATTAATAATAAATCACAATTTCACTTTTTTGAATTTTTTTAATTAAAAAACGTTTTTAAAATCATTTTAATTTTTGAAATTAATTTTTTTATTTTATATTTGTCTTTTAACATACATGTTTTCAAAAAAATGCATATATGTTTTTTTTCATATTTTAATTTTACATATGTTTCTTGCGTACAATTGTGTAGTCATCACTTGTTGTACTAAAAAATATTAATTACACATATGTTTCTGATGTACATTCTTTAATCTTTTAAACTTATAACCAAAAACATAACCATGTACGTGTAACCTCTAAATTTATAACAAACTAAAACATAAATAAGATACACAAAATTTGATACAAAATGAAATACAATTCAAATATAAATGTATCTTGTTAAAAATATACATGTCATTTAAAAAACATATGTGCACTCTTCCACGAACATACGTGCACGCTTCACTTTCTCATCAAATTTATTTAAACATACGAGTACCCTTCAAAAAACACATATGCACTCTTCAAAGAACGTATGTGTACTCTTCCACGAACATACGTGCACGCTTCACTTTCTCATCAAATTTATTAGAACATATGAGTACCCTTCCAAAAACACATATGCACTCTTCCAAGAACATACATGCACGCTTTACTTTGTCATCAAAATTATAAGAACATATGAGTACCCTTCAAAAAACATATCTGCACGCTCTCGTCAAATTCATTAAAACATATACGCACGCCTTCAAAAAATATGCATACCTACAATGACCACATAAACTTCATAACTAAAGGCATAGATTAAAATAAGATTAACTCATTAACTAGAAGATTTCTACAAGATTAACTCACTAGTTTTTAATTTGTATGACACAAGTTAACATAAAAAGGCATAGATTAAAATAAGCCACCCACACAAACACTACAACCAAGAAATTAGTTAAGATCCAAAACTTTAACAAAACAAAAAATATACAAATCCTTAAGCATGAAATGCAACGGCAAAAACATAATGATAAATGCAGTTGTGTTGTGGTGTTTTGGTGTTATAGGGAAAAGTGGTGCTTTTTCTACGGCTCAAGCACGAAAACACAAAACTATTCTCACCATGACCATTTAAAAACCTTTTAATATATGGATTTCGTAGATGAATGACTAAACATAATTTTGTGCTACCATAGTGGTTAGAGCTTACACTTATAAATCGCTTTTGTTCTATTTTTTCCCCGTTTTCTCTCAAGTAAACACACAGTCATACTTGCACGACAATACTAGACTATCTGTGGTAAATTTCTCACCCTTTTATTATGTGTTTCTGCTTGATCTACTAGGTTTGAATCTATGGTGACTAATAAAAGAATATGAAGCTTATATTAAGATAGATATATAGGTTATTAGATTCATTTAAAATTTGTAAGATCATGACAAAAAATAAGGAACTTAAAAGACTACAAGTAATTGGAAAAACTATCAAAGATTTTCAAAAATTATCTCTTGCTTTTTATAATTGTCTAATCCGCATAAACAAATATCTCAACATCTTTCTTAGTTACTTTTTTATACATTTCATCATCTATTAGTGAATTAAATAGAATATTTTCTTAGATAGTCTCTGTATGGATCTATAATGCCATAAACATGAGATAAATTAATTCAGGCCCAAAGACCTATGAATCAGATAAATTAAGAACGGATAGAAGATTCAGATACCACTACAAAAATAAGCAAGAAACCATCAAACCAATCTCGAAATAATTATAAAAATTGACAAACCTGCTCTTTTATTTTTTGATCGAGATCCACCATGATATTTGGCCGGATCTTGTTACTCTTTTTTTGAAATACAAAGATTGTATCTTGTTATATCCATGTATGACGTCTGATAGAGATATCACTACATTTTTTAGATGGAGGAAAAAAAAGAGGCGTATGTATCTTTTGAGAGAGAGAGAGAATGCTATGAAATTATTAAACCTAGCACATTATGGAGAACAGTTACATCAAATATTTAAAATGAACTTCCCATATTGCCCTTTAACCAATTATTTAATGTTAAATGATGTTATATTTTATTACGATTATGCCACAAGTCCTAATAACCATTGATCAAAAAGATAAAAGGCCTAGATTAATTTAAAATGGTTCTGTAAAGTTCTGCACTTAAAATGGGTTCTCAATATAACACTTATATATATATATATATATATATATATATATATATATATAATATTTTTTATATATATATATATATATATATTTGAATTTTAAATCACATACTTCATTAAATATTATATTATTTTCTAACTCTTTAAGTTAATTATATCGGGAGAATGAATTTGTCGATGACTTCATGGATGTGTTGAACGATGAAGAGAGCCTCCTTAAGGTTACTTTAGATGATATGAATGTAGACGAACAAGAGAAGAAATTGATTGATACTGTTAAGGTCATATATTATTTACTTGGTTTTACCCGTATGCGTATTTATCTATTATTTTTAATTAAATTAGTAATATATACTTTTAAATAACAGGCTTAAAGTAACAAGTTAGACTACGTCAATGTTGTTACAAATGATTACAAACCTTGCTTAGCTAGTGTTTTTGCCCATGTCAAAAAAAGAGGAAGAAGTCTGATATGAAAACAAACTATGTTTTAAGGTCTATTAAAGAGAAAAAGAAGAGGCTGGCTATGGTACTTGAATCCCCGTTTGGTCAACAACCAACTACTACTCCAGTCCTACCTAAACGTATATCTAGGAGTGTCAACTGCGATTTCATTCTGCCCCTTGATTTTGAAGAGGTACAGTACATAATTCATTTTCTAACTATCCTTCTATAATATCAAAATTGCCTTACAAATATTGAAATTTTGTATACATGATGTTTCTGGACAGCCTAAAATGAGGTTAATTAATGAATTAATGACAATGGAAGTATTTGTAAAGGTTTGTTTGTTGTTTTTAAGAAATTGCCAATGCATTTAGAACTTGTTAAAAATATTAAATGTTATTTTTTCCTTTTAGCAACTGTCCAGATCGCAAAATTGCAAAAAGGATAAGGTAAGTCTGCCGGGATGGTTTGGCTGAATATTTACAAATGAAAGATCCGCCAAACTATCGGTTTCCCATGGGCTATAACATTCCTGTTGATCGAAATTTGTAGTGTTACCTGTCAATACAAGAGTAAACAGGGGTGTAGAACAGAACTTTGTAAGTTATTTTCTGAATGACTAAGCATATGTATTTAATGTAGTTAATCTTAATTGTTTATGTAATAATTTTTTTAATACTACGCAGCACATTGATTTATGGGTGGATCTCAAGTGGTGTTTTAAACAACCCGATGCAGATTGGGCCATGGTAAGCCCCCATTTCTTACCATGCACCTTAGGTGAAAATATGATTGACTATTATTCCAACGACGTAAGGTATCCAGTTGCATGGCGAGATGTTGAGAAGGTTTGTTTGTAAAAAATGTTTACATCTATAACTCTCACCTTACCTGTACATTAAGTACATTAGAGGCACTGGTGTCTAGCCAAGCTTCATATCACTACTGGAGTCGTAATCTTTTATGATTCTCTGGGTTAGGTCTGCTCAAAGAGGAGACTATGGTGGCGAAACATGAAGAGAACATTGCCACAACAGCTTACTTTGTATCTCAACGAGCACGGGGTTTTACAGAGCTAAGGCATAGCAGTTGAGAGATATGAAATCACATACAAGTTTCCAATTGTTATTTAGCAAGCAAACCTTTATGGGGACTGTGGTATTTGGGTGTGTATTTTTCTATATAGATTGAGCCGTAACCTACCATTGCCAGTCCATAAGCCTCTACAAACAGCGCTTGCCTATCGTGAACGGATCCTTTAATACTTTTGGACCCACAAGATTGAAGCAGAAAAATCCTAAATATTTAATCAAGGTACATACCAACCCATTATTTAGGTTAAATATGTCATGCAAAGCTTATTTAGTTTTTAAAAATTAAATTATGTAAAAATGCAAACTTTGTGAGTCCTATAATTAAATATGGAGATTGTTTCACAAACTCTATAATTTAACAACTACAACAAAGTACATCAACACTAAATAGTGCCAGTAAGTTAGGTAAATTGTCTTAAATGAGTGTGGGTTGAATATAATTAAGTATTCTATTTCACTTTCGTTCTTCACAAAATACAGTTTGAATCTATATCCAAAACACCTATTATCAAAGAACTCAAAGTTTAAAAATTATATCTGACTACATTTCGTTTAAAATGCAAATAGAGATTATGAACAGACTTCCAATGAAGTCTTTGCTACAGTTTCGTACTGTTTCTAAGTCTTGGAAGTCTTACATAGACTCAACCGCCTTCTTCTTTAATTACGGTGTTCGTAAATCTGTAAATGATGTATTTTATTTAACCTATAATCATGGTCGTTTAGGTTATATGATATATGTTGATGCTAATTTAACCACACCCCAGCTTTAGCAAACCTCCTTGTATCAAATCTTAAACTTGTTGGTACTTCTAACGGGATTTTGTCTTTTTCATATGGTTATAACATGATGGTTTGTATTGCAAACCCATCGATTGGAAAAGAGGTTAGGGTTTTTGTCCCAACTAGTGAACCAGATGGGTCTAAAATTCTTTTAGGCTTTGGTGTCCCTCCTGGCAATCTAGACCCCACAGTTTTAAAAATTTTCATACCCGTCCTCCGGCGAAGGAAATTGGTCTGTTCATGTATTTACCCTTAGCGCTCTAAGATGGTACCAACTTGACATGAACCGTTTGCCCCGCGAATCAATTATATTCAAATGGTCAACACAAGCTGTTGTTGGTGAATTTATTTATTGAGCGGTGATAGTTGCAAGCATTACATACTAGTTTCCTTTGATATGATAAACCACCAATTTCAAGAAATTACCATACCAAACCTTTTAATGCGAGGTCTTGATTCTCTGTTATATGTTTCCAAACTTTGAAACTCTCTTGTACTTTCTGGAAATATACCTACACCTGCATACTATGTGTTTGTGTGTTGCCAGTTATCAATTAATGGTTGTTCTATAACATCTTTTCTGGCAATCATGACCATGCCCACCTATCATTTTACCAAATTACTGGGTTTTAATAACCAAGATAAACCTATAGTTGAAGCAGCTACTGCCGACGTTATGGGTCACAAGGTTCAAGTTTACATGGAAAACTCACAATCATTCCAGTATGTGGATATCCAAGGAAATGTTGGTTCGTTCTTCGTTGGTGAGAACTTAGAATCACTGATTCTTGGCGCTCACCCAGATCGTTCACTTTATTATGCAGGCTAATGTTTATGCAGATGTATGGACTGGAGGTCTTATGTGTTATGTGGATTTGGCCAAGGTTTTGCAAATCAGTCGATGTTTGCTTTTTATGATGATGTAACCATTGTTTTTTGCTTTATTGTATATTTTTCTTGTCATGAATTAGACTTGGTTTAGGGTGTCTGTAATGAATTTACAACTTGCTGAATGTAACATTGTTTTTTGGTGCAATGGATGTAACCTTGTCTGTACTGAATTTGCAATGTGGTGTCCCCATACAAAACACATAAAACACAGCTTATAGTGTAACCTTGTTTGGTGAAATAAATTTTCACTAGTTGAAACTTGGTGACTTTATTTTTCATTTGCATTTAACATGTTAAATTATATAAAACATAATCTAAAGGTGTTTAGTAACACATACTATTATACTTCAATCTTATAACCATACATTTACTAACATAATATAAATTTGTTTACTAATTTTTGGTAAATTATATACAACGTAATATAAATTTGTTTACTAATTTCTTGTAATTTATGAAACTAGTAGGTGAATGTGTTTAACTCCAAACTTTAATACTTGTACTATATTGGTTTGCTACATTAACTTCTATATATACATGAGCTTCAAGAAGTGTATTACATGAATAACAAAACCAAACGACTTCTCTCAAATTCAAGGTCTTTTTAGTTTATGAAGAATTAGAATACCGTGTGTTAGTCCCAAATGATATCAATTACTCGGATCTAGTTCGTTATGTGAAGAAGAAGTTCAAGCTTGCTGATGGTAACCAAATATGTTTATCCTACAACATTGGTTCTAACTAGGGGTAAGCATCGGGTCGAAACCGACCCGAACCGAGAAAAACCGACCCAAAATTGAAACCGAGTTAAGGATTTTTGGAAGCCGAGAACCGAACTGAATGAACCAAAACCGAACCGAATAAGCTCGGTTTGGCTCGGTTCGGTTCGGTTTAGTGGTTCGAACCGACTAAAATGTCGGGTTTGAGCCGAAGAGAGCTGAAACCGAACCGAACCGGCTATACCAAAATAAATATCCAAAACCAAAAACTAAACCAAATAAGCTCGGTTTGGCTCGGTTTGTCGGGTGGGGTCAGTTTTTGGTTCAGTTTGACAAAAGGGGGTACTCTGACACCTCGCATACTTACTCTTACGCCAGAGTCTAATCATGGGGTCCGGTCACACAATAGACTAACAGTTTGTCTTTATTTGTGCAGGAAATCATCATCATCACTTGATTTAGTACAAGACCACATCCATTAGCCCAACCCAATAACTATTTATATCCATTCTTTAAATTCATAACATTCTTTGTACTAACAAGTTGGCGCCATTCATGGGACCACGAATACAACCGTGTTTCTTAAAAATACTCATCATGAGCACCAACAGACAAACTCCCCTTAGCCAGCCTACGTCCGTCGTGAGGAATACGCTAGGGAAAGAGCCAGTTCCACAAGATCCAGGCAGTCCTATTTCTGATGAAGCCTTGCGGGAATACTAAGAGAGGAACTATCATTAGATTTTACTAATCATAGATGAAAAAGTGCACCAGGAGAAGGTGCAATAGGAAAAGCTTAAGGCAGTAAAAGCTCGTCTCAACTTTAAGGAAACCTCACATCACTCCGAGTTAGGAACACCCACCAGAAGAAGGGGTTTGAAGGAAAGGCTCAGACCAAGGTATGTTCGCAGCAGATCTGGAAGCCCCAAGCTAAGCTGTGGCCGCTACGAGTTACCTAAGAAAAAGGGTTCAGAAAGGAAAACGGTGTTCAAAAGGTTGGAAAAAGGTATATTTCATAGGCTCGGAGACAAGGGGAAAAGTGTGTCTGTATACTCAGACGAATCAAGGCGTCGATCATACCACAGTAGCCACAGGGATACTAAAAGCTGCCACCAAAGTTCCCGATCAAGAACAACGGAGCCCGCTTCTGAGAGACGTTATAACAAAAGGGCATCCTCGAGAAGAACGGAAGAGTTGTCAGAAAGCGAGGGTAGTGCCGGAGGTCATTAGAAGTCTAAAGTAAAAAGGCCAAAGTCAAGTGTTGAGGACGACCTGTCCCAACCATAGGTATGTGAAGAAACAGATCCTTTCACTCCTAGGATATGTTACTTTGATTTCCCAAAAACTAGAATGCCTAGTCATATTAAAACATATGATGGAAGCGAAGATCCAGAAGATCCTTTAAAGATTTTTCAGTTGGCCGCCAAGACGGAACGATGGGCAATGCCAACATGGTGTCACATGTTCAATTCTACACTTACTGGAAATGCCAGAGTATGGTTCGACGACCTCCCAAAGGAAACAATTTATAGCTATGATGACTTAAAGAAAGCATTCTTAGAAAACTACCTCCAGCAGAAGAAATGCATTAAAGACCCGGTCGAAATCCATAACATCAGGCAGAGAGACGAGGAGTCTACGAAAGAGTTCGTGCAGAGGTATAAACTTGAGTGTAGGGACGTAAAGGGAGCTCCGGAATGTATGAAAATCTCCAGATTCATGCACGGGATCACCAATCCCGAGCTAATCAAGCGACTACATGACAAAATCCCAAAGTCAGTAGACGAAATAATGAGGGTAACTACAACATTTCTCTGAGGAGAAGTAGCTGCCTCCAACCGTGAATGAAAGAAGTCATTTTTGTCATGGAAATAGCGGGAAGCTAATCAAAAGCAAGATTTCAAAAAAGGAGGCTTTCGGAACCAACAAAGGTTAGAAGGAAGCAAGATCATTTTGCACTACTTACAAAAACCCCCCAGAGAATTTTTTGCTAAAGGAAAATTCAAAGCTCCGCCACCAATTATAACCTCGGTAGAAAAAAGAAATGCTCAAAGCAGGAAAGTTGTCACACTTAGTTAAAGTGATCAAACAAAACAACGAAAAGGAGCAACCTAAGGTGACAAAGAAAGGAGAAACTGCTGGGAAGGATAAAGCGATGGCTATCCTAATGGTTCAGCCCTGGGAAAGGGTGGCTAGGCAAAGAATAATGTAGAGTTTCTCTCCTAATTCAGGAATCTCGTTTCCACCATTGGGGGAAGATGAAGGGATAGAAGGTCCAATGATCATCGAGGCGGAAATAGAAGGCCACTACGTGCACCGTATGTACGTAGACGGCGGATCAGCTTCAGAAATTCTGTATGAGCATTGCTTTAGCAGACTCTGTCCGAAAATTAAAAGACAATTGATAAAAGCCACTACCCCTTTGATTAGATTCAGCGGTGAAATAATATGGCTGATAGGACAAATACAACTACTGGTAATAATTGGAGACAAAGAGCATTCCGCTTCAGCTTTGATGAATTTTTTTAGTTGTAAGAAACACCACCCCGTAAAATGAATTATTGGAAGATCGAGGTTAGGAAATTGAAAGTGAATGTCCGTCAACATTTACAAAATGCTCAGATCTCCTGTAGATGAGGGGTAGATTACTTAAAACGGAAGCAGTTAGTGCACTTTAGTAGTGCCGCAATGGTTGTTCCGGACCTAAAAGAACTCGTCACTCTGGCCAACAACCAGCGTTGGAAAAATGATCAAAGTGGTAATTAACCCAAATATCCGGAACAAACTATAATGAGACGATTCACTCTCACAGCAGAAGGTCGCAACATAGCAGCCTGCTTAAACATAACCTAGATTTTCGCCTGGAAGCCTGCAACATGACTTGGCGCCAAGTACCTCCGCAGCACCATTTAAATTGTACAAAGGGATCCCTCCGGAGAGAACAAAATAAAAGGGGCAAGAGACGCTGACAAAAATCGGCAATCCAATAAAAGTAGAAAGTTAGTAGAAGCAGGAATCATAAGGGAAGTACACTACCACGACTGGTTGTCCAATCCAGTAATGGTAAGGAAGCATGACAACAGTTGGAGGATATGTGTAGAATTTAAAGACTTAAACAAAGCATGCCCAAAAGACGGTTATCCGTTATCGGAAATAGACTGGAAGGTAGAGTCCCTGTGTGGATTCCCTTTCAAATGCTTCTTGGACGCATACAAAGGCTATCACCAAATACAAATGGCAAAAGAAATGTTGGTCAAAGACACAAGATCGCAAGATGGCATAGACGATAAAGACAATGACAAAGGCTCAAAGTCTAGATCGCAAAGCATGAAGGAACAAACCTACAACAAAGAACAAAGAAAAAGACCAAGACCACATGAGCTTAAACGACAAAAGCAATCTCATTTATCTCATGAAGGAGTGTCATCAATGAACTCACTTCGGGGGAGATTGTTAGCCTCAAAATATTGAGCCGAACAGGAAGTTCGTTCATTACGTGTACGAGTCTCGGTCATTTAATTAGTTAATGTTGTAATAGTATAATATCGGGAATCGGGCTCGATAGTTAATCTAATATTGTATATGTTTCGGGTTTAATCCTAAGCAAAACCCGAGCCCGGGTCCTAGTTAAATATCCCGCGCGTCATTTAACGCGACGGGGTATATAAACTCTTTTCTATTTAGAAAAGAGTTAGTTGTTCAAATAATAAATCTTTTCCTTTTCCTATTTTCTCTCATCTGTCTCTCTCTCTCTATTCTTTCTCTCTCTACAAAACAACTCACTCTCTTTCTCTTTTCTAGATCAAATTCGTGTATGATATATATGTTATGAAGTGTTAACGGGATACAACAATTGGCATCAGAGCTACGTATGGATTCGTGGTTGATTCGTGTGGTTAAAAGAGATCAAATTCGTCCTTATTCTTGAAGAAAATAAGCCCACGGCTCATAGCTTATTTTGGGCTTATTAGTTGGTTAATCTTGGTGTTTTTCTTGTTCTACATGCTAAGGAAGTAGTATTGGTGCTATTACAAGTGATAAACAAAGCTCAAGTTTAATTTCAAAGTTTAAAGGTTTGGATTTTTTTAGTGTTCTAAGTGGAGGGTTGCCTTATTTAGGAAGATCCTCAAAGATATACGAGTAAATGTATGGTTTAACTTAATAAGCCATCTTACTACTACTTGGTTCTAGCTTGGATCGTGGTTTAAAAGCTCTGATACCAATTGTAGGATCCCGTATCACACTTCACTTCATATAACGAACCACGAATCGAACTAGAAAATAGATAAAGAGAGTGAGTTGTTTTGTAGAGAGAGAAAGAATAGAGAGAATGTTAGCACTAAATTCTCAGAAATATTATGGTAGACCAAACCTTTGCTAATCAAAGGTACCTAAGATAGCTCAATCTAAAAAGGCCCTGTTTTTTTGTTATGACATACCATATGATACTTACTGATCTTGCAAACTCAGATTTTTCCCCCAATTTAGGGAAGAGACCATGACTCTTTCAAATGAGAGTAGATCAAAATTGAAATAAAAAATTATGTTAAACATATGATTACACAAAACGAATAGTCTTTATGAAAATTTTCAATACCCTCATGGAGTATCTTTATCAGAGAGAGAGAAGAACGCGCAAAAAGGAGTTAGGAAGACAATACTGTGGGAAAACCGTGTGTGTAAGAACAAAAACCAAACATTGCAAAAAACGTTGCCTTTCTACCCGTTTCGAAATCCATTAGTAAAATTAGCAAGTTTTTAACGACATGACATCTTTACATCAATATTTTAGAATGGATTTGGTGAACAAGCTTGGTCTAATTTCATACTAGAGAGAGAGGAGAGAGAGAGATAGAGGTCCAATCTGCTCAAGATAGATATGGTAGTTTTGATAAAAAACTTATTAATGCCTCTTTCCATAAAATCACAAATGATAGTTTGCTGTTTTTTGAACTGAACTTAAAACATAAAATGCATGAAGATTATGTGTACGTTAATCCCTTGAAAAAGAGGTTGACGAACTTGAATCTAAATAGGCTGATTTTTCAAACATTATGATCTATTCTCGAAGTGTGTTTTGTGTCTACAGTTGTTACATTTCATATTGCATTTCTGTCTGATTTAAATGCTTATGCTGAATTACAATACTTGTATCTTCATAAAGTCAAAGAATGTGAATGTCTTGCACAAAAGCTTTCGAAACAAACTGAATCTATTAACAAAGAAGTTATTATAAGTTTTAAAGAGTTTTTGCTATAACTTGAAAACTACTCGATTTCACTTTGAACTTGCTTTACAACAATGTAAAGAACAAATGAAAAACAACTCAGTTTGCAAAGAAAACGGATCAAATGTATTTTGAAAAGAACGTGAACAATATCATGAAATACAGGATTTGAAAGCTCAAATGCAAGACAAGAACATAGCCATCAGTGAGTTAAAGAAACTCATTGAGAAATGCAAAGGAAAGTCTGTGGAAACTCAGTTTGATAAACCATCTGTTGTTCGACAACCAAATGCTCAACGGATTCCAAAACCATCAGTTTTAGGAAAACCGGACTCTCTTTTTCAAATTCTCTGAAATGAGAAGTTTTCAAACGAAACTGATCGGTTAATAAATCTAATGTGCGGTTTGGTTTGTTTAAAACTAGTCTCTCAAACTCAAAAATTTGCCTCAGGAATAGAAAAACAAGCGGAAATACACTCGAAATGTGCTTAAACCAGGAATGTATAGAATTGCCACTACCACAACACAAAACAGAGAACCGCAGTTGCCTCATGCTTCTTGGAATAGACTATTCTTAGTGTCTAATCTTTCAGGACGTAAATCACACTACTCAGTGTTAGTCAGACTCAGTTATGTGCTATAAAGTTAAAGATAAGGTCGTGCCAAAACAATGTCAAACGTGAAGTTTAAAAAGAAGGAAGTAGAGACCATCATAGGATTTGCTAGTATTTCTAAGAATATAAAGTCTGTAACTGCGTTAATGACAGTTCAATTCCAGAAACTTCGAATGTGAATGCTGTTTCTGTGCTAAATGTGGAAAATGTGTGTTTAATTCCTAAATTCATGATGCTTGTGTTTCTAGTTTAACTTAAATGATTGTGAATGCTAGAAATAAGAAGGCCTAATGTAGTGCCATTAGTGCTAGTAAACCCAGTAAGAGAGAGAGAAAGGAACAAATTTGTTGACAACACCATAAGAAAACAGTTTGCATCAGATTACCACTATTCAGAAATCCAAGAGTACCTTAAGGAGTTGTATGTGGAATACAATCAGGAATGGACATGGTGGATGATAAGAGATATCCATCGAATTATTTAAATAGGACACAAAAAACCCTCTTTAGGCCAAGAGATATGGATGCTAAATTCAAGAAAGAGGGATGTATCAACGAGTATTAGTCCCACTATAGATATTGTCTCTAGGATTACTCATGTCTTGAAGATATCAAATTCTTAGGATCCAATTTGTCCATGTTCCATGTCCTTAATTCTCTTGCAGATTGTACTACTCATCCTATTATTGTTGACTCTGGAGGACAAAGCACATGAAGGGAAATCTCAAGCTGTTGTGTAACTTTATGGAGAAATTTTCTGTGTACTGTTCATTTTGGAAATCTTCTCTACTTCAATTTGCTCTTATTTTTGGTTATGGTGATCTAAATCAAGGAAAAATGTCTCACGATCAAAAACGGGCTTTTATTATGTGAAGGGCCTCAAGAGATAGATAGAGAGATTTTCTCGGATTGGGTCAATTCTGTGATGCGGATTTGGCGGTTGCTTTCAAGGAAATCTACTTGTTTTGTGAGTGATCCTTTCTGGGGGAAATGATTTACTAAAGGTAATCATTGATCTGAACTTCTAACACAATATCCTACTACAAGAATCAACTTCATCATCTCAATCTGTTTCATGGCTAATAGCCTTCTCCAAAAAGCATGGTTATGGCCATCGAAGACTTTTCATCTTACTTCCGATTACATCACTTACTCTCAAAGAAAGATTGAAGATAATTGTGTACTCAGGCTTTTACTAAGTTGAAATATGTCAAGGATCAACAATGTTCATCTTGTGAATTGAGTAAAGCAAAAAGAAGTCATTTAAGTCAATAAGTTGATTCAAGTTCCAAAAGGAAGGCTGAATTTGCTTACATGGACTAGTGTGGTCGATGAGGTTGCAAGCATAAATGGAGAGGAAATATTTTCTGGATGATTGTTGATGATATTTCAAGATACACTTGGACTCTTTTTATACGATCCAAGATGAAACTCAGAAGTTCTCAAAGACTTTTCCGATGATTAACGCAATCTTTAGCTACAAGTTATTACTGTTTCGTACTCCAGAGGCACAAAGTTTCTTGAACAAGCACTCCATGGCTTATTTTTCAAAGAAGAGGCATTGACATAAGACTTCCACTCTCGAACACGCTGACAGACGGCGTTGTCGAAAGACTCGGGAACCGTTCACTTTTTGGGCTGCTCGAACAATGCTTTTAACTTAAGCTTCCTTTATCATTTTGGGTGAAGCAGTTGCAAACAGCAATGCTATACCCAGATCAGATCAATCATATAGCGACTCATGGAAAGACTGCGTTATCACATTCATTAATGACAGGAACCTTCTATATAAAAATCTTCACATCTTTGGTTGCATTTGTTACATAACTAGAGATGGCGGAAAATTTGGATTAGATGAAAGAAAAAAGGGGATCCATGTGTATGGTTAATATGGGATATTCTACTCAGTCAACGGGATATAGTGTTTCACAACAAGGAACCGGCTTACTAGTTGAGTCCATTATCATCACAGTTTGATGAAATCAAAAGAATTGATGTCTGATCACAACCAGTTCAGACCTCGCAACACAACGACAAGAGATATCTGTTGAAATTATCTCTTCAGGCATTGTTCCTCTAGGACAAAAGGTCAGATTTATGACAACTCTGAACCCCTTTTGCCCAAGTCAAAAATGTTGTTCCTACAGCAGAGAAGACAGATTCGTCACTTCAAGGTTGATTCTCTTCCGTCTTTACTTGAAGAATATACTGAGAGTGATCCAGTACACGGTCATGCTAAGGTACAACAACAAGATTAAGCACCGAAATGCATATTTCAAGAAGATGAATTTATCAATCCTTTTTGTACTCAGGTACCAAGGAATTGGTGAGTACTTCCTCACGCAAACATTGATAAATACGATGTGCATTCCCATTTCAACCACAAAGTCATGACTTTACGCTGGACCAGAGTATCTCTAATAGTTAAACAAGTTCGTGGAATCAACCATGCCAGTTCCAAACAAAGAGATGGAGTTGCCACAGATCCTGAAAATGTGTATGTTCACGCTCACGGTGAGGTATTGTTTTTAAACCGAAAGAAAGTCATTAAGGAGGTAATGGTCTGATTTGCATGGATCAGAGAGAGAATGCAGGAATGAAACTTCATCAGTTTGGACAGGTCTCAAAGTCTGGGAACTAGTCGCAAAACCATTTGGCAGATGATTATAAAGCTAAGTGGTTATGAAAGAATAAGATATGATGAGAAGATCAAGGTTAATTGCATCAAAAGCATGACTTGTACCTAAAGGTTATGCTCCAGAAGAGGGTATCTGATTTTGAAGAATCATTTGGATATCCAGTTGATACTTGGAAGCAGTTCGGATTTTCGTTCCTACCAGCACACAAGTCTTTTCCAAATCTATCAGCATATGGACGTGGAAAAACGGCATTTCTTAATGGTCACTGAGGAGGAGGTTTATGTTGCTCAGCCAAAAGGGTTCGTTGATCCAGATCATCCAGAAAAAGTCTACCTTCTAAGGAAAGCTTTGTATGGATTAAAGGCAAGCTCAATGAGCTCTTGCGATGATGAACTATAAACTTCTGCTGTCCAAGGCTTTACTAAAGGTAACAAATTGACCAACTTTATTCAAGTTAAAATTTCGGGCGAGGGCTATTCTACTAGTGCAGTATACGTTGGTGCCTATTTTTGGGTCTACAATCCCGAAACTATTCAATAAAGATTGAAAAGTTAATGCACAGTTAGATATTTGAATTGTCCTTATTGGGGGAGGATGAAATTCTGTTTTTGGAACTTTCTGATCCACCTAGTCCCCAAAAGGTATTTTTTCATCAGAGGCCAAAGTAGTAGGCTTTAGAAATTTTGAAATGCATACATAATTTGGAAAATTGTGTCACTCCATTTGGTTACAACATTGCTTTACTAAACCCAAACTGATGTAGATTTGAGTGGAGACCCGTAGACCAATCTGATTATCGTAGTAAGATCGGGTCATCATGTACTTGAAATATAGTATACCAGACTTAGTGCAAGTAGTATCTATTGTGCACGTTATCAAGGCCAACGACCAATACAAAGCACCTCAAGGGAGGTTTAAGAATCTTTAAACTACCTAAAGGGTACCATTAACATGTGGACTCTGGTATCCAAAGGATTATGGCTTTGAAACTTTAACGCATTTTCGAAGCAGATCATGCCGGAGCATTGATAACCTCAAAAGCACTTCTGGTGGGATACAGTTCTTGGTTTTGATAAGCTAGTAAGTTGGTTGGTCGAAGAAACAAAACTGTACTGCAATGTCTTCAGCAGAGGCAGAGTACGTGGCTGTTTCTGCAGTTTGTGCTCAAGTAATGTGGTGAAGGACACAGCTTAAAGAGATATGCTTCAACTACAACAAAATATCGGTGTATTGCGACTTCAGTCAAGCCATAGCAATATCATGCAACCCCGTACAGAGATAGAGAGAGATAGGTGAAACAAAGCAAATCCTATACTCGTATCATTTCATAAAGCGAACATGTGAAAATGGTATAATTGGAATTATATTTTGTTTAGAACTGAATACCAATTTAGTGATTATGTTTATGAAAGCCCTTCCTGAGGATCGGTTTAGTATCTTGTTAGGGATTGCTATGAGTGTTTGACTCCAGCAATGATCTGGAGGTTCTGATTAATGTGACTGATTGATTTCTCATCAAACATCACCAATGTAAATATTTTGAGAAAAAGCAAATACAAAAATATTTAAAACTTTAAAAGAAAATACAAATCAGAAGAGAGATAGAGAGATAAATGTTCCAAAAAGATCTTCTCGACATGTCTCTTGGAATCGATTAACATTTACGTAGATAGATAGAAAATGTTCGATTAACATTGAATGGGTGTATAATGAATGTTCGAGCGCGAGAGTTGCAAATAGTTCAAAACATATCTTGTTGTCATTTTAATTTTCTATAATGGCTTTTGAGCAAATATCGTACATAACCGGATCTTCAAATAAAGGATGGTTTTATAACTTATCAACAACAGAGTGAGAAACATTATCGTTTCTCAGTTCTTGAGTTTGATCTTACATGACATTTCAATGTTTTAGCTTAAGAAAAAAAGGTTAGTGTACGTTCAGTGAGCTTACCCTTAGGTTAGAAGATAAGTCCTCTAACATTTGGTTTTTCAAACAGTTGAACACGATTTTTTCAAGAATTTCTCAATGACAGTTCATAATATTTCAAAATTATATGTTCATCACTCCATCCCTCACAATGTTTTCAAAAGACAACAATTTCTCAATTGGTCCTATTTTTTAGGGGAGTTTTTCGAAAAACAAAGTTTTAATGTTTTTGGATACATCAACAACGACAATTCTTATGTATTCAAAACATTATCAAAATGTTCCAAACCATTCATGTTGATAATATTTTCTCCCACAGTATTTTCAAGACATACTTTAATCACAAGGTATTTCAAAAAAAAACTAAGTGTTTATTATTTAAAATAAGGGGAGAAAATGTAATTAAAATATGATCTATTCGTCCCAATGTGCTGAACAGAAAGAAAAGGTTTTATGGTTCGATTTTATAACCCAACAAACATTTAATGTCATGACGATTCTGAAGTCATAAGGTGCGTTAGGTTAGGAATCAATCTATGATCCCAACCAGAGAGAGATAGAGAGGATATAACCTAAGGATTAATCCAAAGTTAGAAATAGTAGTCCTTAAGGTATGATTGGAGATGAATGTATATGGATTAATGCCGACATAAAGATTGAGCTTAAGCACCTAGAACTATCACAACAAAGGTGTTAGTAAATGAAGTCATGGTAAGCATTGAAGGCGTTGAAGAAACTGAAATGAAATGTGTATGGTTAAAGGCGTTGTAAAGAAAGAAGCCCTCCACACAACTTAAGCAGAATCGGTGTCAATATATATGTGTCAGAATCACAGTTAATTGCTACATTGAAAAACGACATCATAGACCCAGTGATTGCAATGCACAACCTTACCAGCCATTGGTTGCTCTACAGCAACTTGTCTCATTTGTCATGGACGATTTCACGTTTATATATTGACATCTCATTCCGAGTGTTTGATATTGAATAGGGTGGCAATCAATCTTGCTCAAAGCTCCAAGTACTAACTAAAACTAAAATGCACTAATGAGGTCTTTAGAGCCAAGAGATTAATTAATCTCGTTAGGGACAAAGTCCTTTTCAAAACATTGTTGAACATCATCAAGTCATAAGTGTTAACAAGAGTCCTACGCATTATCATTATGATATTTGCCAGAACATTCCGAGTGATACTATTGTATTCAAATGAAGGATGGGAAAATCCTGCTTGAGTCGCATCAAACAAGCTTTGGTAGGTGACTTGCGGATTCATTATTCTGAATCAAACTTGTGACAACTGGATATCGCGCGCGCGCGCTCAGTAAATGAATTGACGGTTGATGAATTTTGATAAAAAGATTAAAACTCCCGATGTGTTAAAAATCGCTTCTTACCATTGGAATACGATCTGATTGATTTTCAAATCAATTTTTCTCGATTTATCACTAAATGAGGAGATCCTGCAGGTTTAAAACGGTGGTGACAGTATCCCAAAGAGTTGATATAGTAAGTCGATTTATTACACCATATTCATGTCATTCTACAAAGACAAACTATCATGAGATAGAGATAGATATAAGTTTAAAAGACAAAGACTTCCGCCAAATCTGATTTGGAAGCTTTCAAGATGAGGCACAGTATGAGAATGTTGATTAAATACTCAAGATCGCAAGATGGCAAAGACGATAGACATAGAGTATATATGAGATCAAAAGGCTCAAGTCAAGATCACAATATCATGATGAACAAGCTATACAACAAAGACAAAGAGAAAGGACCAAAACCACATGTGCTTAACGGACAACAAGCAATCTCATTGATCTCTTAAAGGCATTAGTGTCTATCAATGAACTCACTTCGGGGGAGATTGTTAGCCTCAAAATATTGAGTCGAACAGGAAGTTCGTTCATTACGTGTACGAGTCTCGGTCATTTAATTAGCTAATGTTGTAATAGTATAATATCGGGAATCGGGCTCGATAGTTAATCTAATATTGTATATGTTTTGGGTTTAATCCCAAGCAAAACCTGAGCCCGAGTCCTAGTTGTAAATTCTCTGGACGCGCCAAATTTAACGTGAGGGGTATATAAACTTTTTTATTTAGAAAAGAGTTAGTTGTTCAAATAATAAATTTTTTCCTTTTCCTATTTTATCTCATCTCTCCCTCTCTCTCTATTCTTTCTCTCTCTATAAAACAACCCACTCTCTTTATCTCTTTTCTAGTTTGATTCGTGGTTCGTTATATGAAGTGAAGTGTGATACGGGATCCTACACAGACTATAGTTGCAAACTCTACTAAGAGAGAGCAGAGTATGTTCGCCTGCTGCTAGAGAGAGAGAGTGGACTGTGTTATGGATTCAAAATCAAATGCTTAATTATGGGTTTAACTTCATGAACACCAAGATTTACATTGATAATGAAAGTACCATTTATGTTGTGAAGAATCTAGTGTTTCACTCTAAAACCAAGCACATAGAGATACTTGTACCCATAGATTCATCAGAGATTCTTATGAGAAGAAGTTGATTCAGGTGAGCAAGATTCACACAGACCAAAATGTTGTAGATCTTTTCACAAAGGCTTTTGATGTTAGCAGATTTAACTTTTTGGTTGCTAGCGTTGGATTACTTAATCTCTGAAGATATGTTTGTTAGAGTTATGATTGATGAGGTTTGAAGATGTTATTAGTGATGAATTTAGAGTTAAATCTAATAGTTGTAAAGTTATAGTGAGAGTGATATAGGCAGGATTTGGGGCTGCTAGGCAAAAGTTAGTACTGCTAGGCAAAAGTTAGTGCTGCTGAGCCAAAGTTAGTACTGCTGGGTTACCGTTGAAGTTCATTAGAGTTACAACTGTTGAGGGGATTTTGGGTCTATAAAAGGATAACTTTGCTTATAGGTTTCCTTTTTACCTATTTAAGCGCATACGATACCATCTAAGAAAATATTTCATTATAACTCTTTTCTAATTTCAAACCCAAATTCGATTTTTCACCGACTCCAACAATTAATCCTCAATTGATCATTTATGGCGGATTTGAAGTTTGTTGATCAACACAATATGGTTGCTTGTTTGGAAAGAACGGAGGAGAATGCTAAGTTTCATCAGATAGTGGACTTTCTAATACTAGGCTTATTCATTATTATGCCCTAACTGTAGGCCTACTATCTATGATTCCTATATTGGAATCAGTTTGGAATACTACAAATTCTCAAACAGTCAATGATGTGAAGCAAATTCATGCCATAGTTAATGGCAAGACAGTAGTAATATTATAATCATCAGTGAGGAGTGATCTTCACTTTAATGATGAGGATGGTCTCGCGTCGCGTTTTTTTTTTTTTTTTTTTTTCTTGTCGAACAAATACTCTCTATTTTTGAAAAAAAACCTTGCATTGGATGGGGTATGAGAGCTGATTCTGACAAACTAACTTTTCAGAAATCTCTCTTCTCTCCTCAATGGATAGAGAATACCTCTCATATATACCATCTTACACTGCCTAAGTTTAAAATCTACTTCTTGGAATGAATTTTTCCACTAATATAGCATCTGCAGTCATTTGTTTAGCTACTAGTCAAAAGTTTAACTTTTCTAAACTAATTTTTGATGGTATGTTGAGGAACTTGGATACCAATACAAAGAAATTTTTAATGTATCAAAGGTTTTTACAACTCTTTTTAAATTATTAGATTTCTCTTACAGAACCTTTTAATGATACTTATGAAACACCTAAACATACTAAAAAGGTTTTCACTAATATGAAAAGAAAAAGAAAAGGTTTTTCAGGGAGAATTACTCCATTGTTTGCATCAATGTTGGCACCACCAGTAGTTGGAGGTGAAGGTTCAGGACAGCCCACTGAACCCCAACCAGCACCTTCTACTACTCAACCTATAATTGAAGAACAAATCCCTATTACTAAATCATCATCACCCTAAAATACTCAATCACCTAGGCAAGCCTTACAAGAGGACACTCAGTTACCTTAGACTAGTGTGCCTATACTAAATGTAACAGATGTGGCTGTCTTTAAGGAGTGGGATGGCAGAGTGGTGAGGGCTACCACCAGTGCTGCTAGCTTAGATGTAGCACAGGCCAGTGGTAACATACCTAAGACCCAATCCGCGACAATGTCTAATGATCCTCTTTCTTAGGAAATTTATTCAGGTGGCAGACCTAGGTGCCAAGAAGCCATAGGGGTGCCAGTGCTCTGACTAGGTCTCAGAGGGCATAGAGAAACTATTCTATATATGATTTCACTCTCCCAAGAGGTAAACACACCTGAAAGTGATGTGTGAAAGGATTGATAATGAACAACAGGATTTGACGGATTTTATACCACCAACACCCTATGATTCACCTCTCTCAGGAGGTCACACACCTAGAAGTGATGAAGGTTGACCTAACATGAATAAATTGATGGACATTTGTACAAATTTGTCAAACAGGGTTCTTGCCTTGGAACAATCAAAGACTGCTCAAGACTTGGTGATCAATAAGCTATAAAAGAAAGTAAAAGATTGGAAAAAGCACTAAGGGAAAGAACTCCAGGGATGAAGCTCTTCAAGATTGGTACCTCCAGGAGAAAAGGTTTAGATAAGGAGAATGTATCCAAACAGGGGAGGAAAAGTGACAAGACAAAGCCAATGTTTGAAGATAGTAACTTTGCTGAGCTTGATGATACAATGGAGAATGTTGAAGGTGGTAGTACTGCTAAACAAATTACTACTGCTGGGGATACACTTAGTACTGCTAGTATTAATGTTAGTATTGCTGGACCTTCAAATGTTAGTGGATTGGTCCTTCTACAAGTACTACTAGGGAAATTTTTGAAGATGAGATGACAACTATTGCTGATACACTTGTGGCCATTCAGGAGAGAGATATGAGACCAAGGACACCTTAATAGTGATTCGTATAATGATTAAAGAAGAAACCAAGGAGGTAACACAGTACCAACAGCTACAAAGCAACGACAAAGGTAAAGGCAAGATGGTGGAACCTAATAGAACCTACTCCAAAGAACCCTAGAAAAGCTCAGATTCAGATGGATGAAGAGCTGGCTCAAAGGTTGTTTGAAGAAGAACAAGCACAGTTTGAGAGAGAGCAATGGATTGCTAGGGAAAGAGCTACAGAACAAGAGGCCAAGGATGTTGCATTGATTGAACAAATGGAAGATGTTCAACCAAGGATGGATGCTGATGAGTTGCTAGCTGCAAGACTTTAAGAACAAGAAAGAGAAAAAAAACAATTTTCTATAGAGTGAACCAGGCTAGATTCTTGGTGGAAGAACTATTACAGATATAGGATAGAGAGAGAGAGAGAGAGATCAGCTTAGGAGAGCAACAGAGATTAGAATAGACCACCAACCAGACTCAGCTCAGTACCAGCTGTTTACTTATCTAAAACGCTTTTTCATGGGCAAGTAAACTCGTTTGTTAAAATTTTAAAATCCGAGATTTGTAAAGTATGCATGACCATTTCAATCCTTAAATATTCATAAAAGTGTATGTATGTATTGGACCGCAAGATTTCCAAGTATGATAATGTAATGTGCACAATATCACAAAAAGTAAGTTCAATTGCCCTAAGTTCTATGACGCTGAGGCTCAGACATGTAAGTATGCCACTTTATTCAACGCACAATAAGAGTTAACGTGTATGTAGTCCAATGCTCCAACATGGTATAACGTTCGTTAGTTTGATCTCGAACTAGTGAGAGCTAATCACCCGAACGGGGGTAGTCACTCCCCAAATAGATCTATTTTATAACATTCGCGCTTACCAGCAGTAATTAACAGCTCATTCTACTTAGGCAATCCATAATCGGTTCAAAAGTAAATTTGTTGCGTCCATAGTTGTAAATAACAAATGTATCTCAACCCGAGATAAGTAAATGAGTATGTAAACGAGTTTGTAATCAGTCATGTAAATGAGTTTGTAATCAATCATGTAAATGAGTTTGTAAACGTTCATGTAAACAGGTTTGTGTTAGCCTCAAAATATTGAGTCGAACAAGGAAGTTCGGCTACGAAACATGGAAGCTCAGTCTTTACTTATGATATGTTGTAATAGGCTAGGAAAGGGTAATCAGACTCGTTTATGTAATCTAATTGGTCACGTGTATCGGGCTTAAGCCCAACCAAAACCCGAGCCCGCCCCGTGTTAGAAAAGCTAGGCGTCCAACTTAAGGAGTCTAGGTATAAATACCCCTCTCCAAGTGTGGAGAGGGTGTTGGTTCACTTTGTAATTTTCTCTTGCAAGTTTAATCAATCATTCTCTTTCTTTCTCTCTCTTGTTTCTCTCTCTAAACTTCTTCCTAACTTTCTTCTCTTTTCTTGTTTAATTCGTGTTCCATGTATGAAGTTGTTGGGAATTAAGAGCTTTTACAAGTTTCTACTGCTGGTTCAACTTAGTACTGCCAAGAGAAGACTTAGTACTGTCAATCTAAGTTAGTACTACTAGTGTTATAGTTAGTACTGCCAGTACAAAATGTTAGTACTGTCAGTTTATTAGTACTGTTAGTTATAATAGTTAGTACTGCTTATGTGATATGCATGAGATATATTAGGAATAGATATGCATGATCATATAACGCATTTTGTAAGCCTATTAGGATTTCCTTGGTGTATAAAAGGAACCCTAAGGCATAGATCTAGTTATCAGTGTTTCATATTAGTATTCATAGTTTGTATAGCAATCATAGTTAGTATTCATAGCTATTTTGTAACTCAAAATAGTATTCAATATATTGAAAGTTTAGTAAAGATCTTGTTTTCGTTGTTTCATTGTTTTTTTTAGTATTACAAACTAGATTCCGCATAGTTTGTGATATTCTCAATCTTAGTTTCTACTATAGTTGTCTTGGATCTATCCAATATAACTAAGCTTTAACAAGCTAAGTAAGATCTGTTTTAAAGGGATCAACACATTTGATCAATAAAAGGGAGAGGAAAGTGATCTTTTCGCGTCGTATCATTTAGTTTATGATAGTCAATGTACACACGCCATCATGTAACTGCGCGAGATGGTATTAATTCATTGTTGTCATTTAAGACCACTGTCATTCTTCCTTTCTTTGGGATGACATGAATAGGGCTCACCCATGGACTATTCAAG
Source organism: Tanacetum coccineum (assembly GCA_026074375.1). NCBI lineage: Eukaryota > Viridiplantae > Streptophyta > Magnoliopsida > Asterales > Asteraceae > Tanacetum > Tanacetum coccineum. The sequence goes on along the minus strand of BQNB010025511.1, from coordinate 8,507 downwards.
ATCGGGTAAATTAATCCTGAATCAAGTAACTTAACAATTTCGTTTTTAACCATGTCTTGGACTTTCAGATTTAAACTTCGATGGGGTTGAATGACAGGTTTAAAGCTTTCCTCCATTAAGATCTTGTGTGTACAAAATGACGGACTTATTCCCTTTATGTTTGACATCTTCCAAGCTATTGCTCCTTTGCATTTTTCTAATACCTACAAAGTGAAGTTTTCTCTTTTTTTGTTAGTTTAGACAAGATAATTAGTGGACAAGATGCATCTCCCATTCAGGTACGCGTAATTCTAATAAGGGGAGGAAGGTCCTTTCAGTAATGGTCTTTTTTTTTCGTTGATTCCGTTGGCGTTGGCGAAATAAAGGTTTCTCTGCTTTGGGTTTAATATTCAAGTCCTCATTTGTTTTCTTGTGAATACGGCTTATTTATTTCTTCTATACGCCGATATAGGTATTCTAATCCTATCTGCACTGTCATAGCCTTACTACAGCTTTCTTAAATCGGATAGAACAAGATGCTCCTCCCCCCTTCCCAGGTATACCGACCAGGAACAAGTCTAGTTGGTCATCTTCTAATAACTCCTGGGTTTTCGAATGTATAGTTGTATCCAAGAAATCAATCCCATAACATTCATCGTCCTTGGTGAGAGGTCTTTTAATTGATTGGTCTACATAAAAAATGACCTCTTTGTTGCCCACCCTTAGTGTTATCTTTTTGTTAAATACATCAATCATTGCCCGAGCGATTTCTAGAAATGGTCTTCCTAAGATTATCGAAATCTTAGAGTCTTCTCGCATATTTAAGATAACAAAATCGATAGGGAGGATGAATTTGTCAATCTTGATAAGTGCATTTTCTGATATTCCCCGCTGATACTGAATGGACCTATTTGCTAGTTCTAAGCTCATTCTCGTAGGTTGGGGTCCCCAATCCTAACTTCTTATACATCGGTAGGCATTAAAGCATATACTAGATCCAAAAACCAGCTAAGATAATTGATATGTAGAATGACCCAATATCTTAAGGAATAGTGAAACTTCCAGGGTCTTTTTCCTTGGATGGGAGTTTGTTTATCAATACTGTTGAGCATCTCTCGTTTATTGTTATTGTGCAAGCTTTCTCTAACCTGGTTTTATTTGATAGTGGTCCTTTTAGAAATTTGGCGTATTTTGGCATTTGGGAAAGGGCTTCGGTAAATGGAATGTTTATGTGAAGTTGTTTCAGGTTTTCTAAGAACTTTGGTTGTTGGGGGTATTCATCTTTTTCATCTCTAAACCTGTGGGAAAAGGAATCATATATTGGTGCTGAATAGTTGTTCTTTTTATTTCTTGAGGTTATGTCCTCGACGATACTTCATTTGGTTTTCTACGGTTTATTATGTTGAAGTATCATTAGTTTTTTGTGTCAATTTGTGTCCAACGAATGATTTGGTTGTAGTTCTCCACTCTCTAGTAATCACACCTATTACTTCATAATATGATACTTTGCCTCGATAAATTGCTTTTGACAACCCTATACCGTCGAATTTAAGCTCGCTTAGTGAAGTGTTGTTCTTTCTTTAAGTAAAATCATTGGTCGTTTTGATTCTCTAGATGAAGCTCCCCCTTTCCTCGTGTTCTCGTCTTCCTTTATCGATAAACTTGGTATAACATTTTCTTTCATTGCTTATTTCCCTTGGCTAGGTAGGAGAATTGGAAACGATCGACTCCAAATGTTGTTTCTCTTCGACATAAAAGACATCGATTTCAAAGTAAAGATATCTAAAAATTTTTCAAGCTACTGACTTTTTGATGTTAAACTCCGTATATATTTTTGCCAAATAGCCATATAACACATCCAAAATCCAAATACGCAGTATCTGTTTAAAAGGTTAGATACGTCGTATTCAACTGGTGAATACGTCGTATCACCAGAATAGAATATAAATGATGCTTGAATTTAAACACATAATTAAATCACACAATTAAATTAAATACAAACAGATTTACACTAATTAAATTATTCTAAGCTAATGGTTAGAAATACTAATGAATTTAAAGGTTAAACTTTTTCACTCCTCGAAAACGGCGCCAAAAACTTGATGTGCTGTCGTGTAGGGTCAATTTATTGATTACCAAGTTTTAAATTTATATTTAGCCAACTTATCCTAAAACAACACTTTAACGGGCAGTGTACCCGATCGGGTGGACGTTTCATGTACATAGGGTGTCGAACACTAAGACAGGTTTCGTTAACCTTATAACTTCTATCAGTATATTAATTACTCTAATTAAGTAATTCGAATTACTGTTAAACCTATGCATATATATGTTTCTAATGATAATGGGGGGGGTTTTCAGCCTTAGAGACTAGCACTGGTTTTATGGTGACAATAATCAATTCTAAACACAATAAACATGTAAGAAAACAATCAGAGGATAAAAGAGCAGTACAAGCCAAATGATAGAAAACCGTATTAGCCATATTAAATCCGATTAAATGCGGTTCGTATATTTTAGTGCAATATTACTTATGATCTCGAAGTTGGCATATATCATTGCTTAGACTTAGGCGGTTACCATCATCTCTAAGACATAGACACTCGTTGAATCCTGTCATACATTAACGAATCAACATAAATCCAGCCTTTTAGTTTAATTATAATTCTATCTAGGGATTATTGCATGGTGATCTTGTTAAAACCCTAGCCCAACGATACTTACCCCCTTACTGTTTGATGATATATATATTGGTATTCACACTGTTCAAATCTTTACCAATTAATTAAGAACATACTTGTTGAAACATTACGGGTCACCTGTGATAGAACATTATTTGTAATCCTATTGGTCTAGTGATATAAAACACGATATGGAGAGCTATCCCAGTATCTAGTTCACTTGTTAGGCGTAACTAGACCCAGTTGAATGACAGGTCGCATATTCAAACACGTAAACAAGTATCATGTGATAAACATAATTAAACTTTCAACGATAAATTAAGAAATCCATTTTAAAACAAACAAAACATTAAACCTTCATTAAATAGGTGCTAAATACCATTGCTAATACCCTAGGGATATTAGCCCATAAACATTGTAATTTATACAAGCCGAGATCAAATAACCACTAAACTAAACGTTTTAACCGAAGTTAACCAAAAAATTAAAATGATTACAAGAGGTGTAGGAATTAACACGAGTGTCTTTCTATAGAATAGTGATCGATGCTTGACCTTTGGTTGTCTCTCCTTGTCTCAGAAAAAATCATCTTTTATGTGTAAAGGTATGAAGAATAGATTTGCACACAGAAAAACTCATTTTTTGAGTCTTATATTTATATGTCTGAATAAGACTTGGTTACGTCGTATTAATTAAGTCAATACGCGTATTGGGAATGTGATGTGTATTTTAATTTTAAAATAAATTTTTACCTAAGTTTTAAATTATAAAACTCGATCTCCTCTGACAACGAGCACTACAGCAGAGAACACCCGATTATGAGAATGTCAAAGAATGGTAAATCCAAGGTCTCCCAATACTAAGGCTTAAAGTAGTTGTAATATTTGAAATGTCAACTTTAGAAATTTTTGATTTAATTTGAAAAGGAATTAGAAAATAACAACAAATTACATAATACTGAAAATTAAAAGAGTTTGGAGAATTCAGGCGAGACACATGCTAGACCTAGTTACTTCTATACTATTGTTATGAAAAACGCATTCCTGTTAATGCTAAACAATGTTTTTATTAGCGTTGCTAAAGTCGATAGACTTAGAAATATGCGAAAGCAGTCAATCCTATACTTCCCAATTCTGACATCAGTTCAAATCGTATAGGAGTAGAAATCCAGGTTGTATGATAATCTCACTTATTCCCAAAACCATATCTAATCACTGTAAATGTTATTAAACCCCTCTTCGAAAGAGTTCCTGTGCTTTTTTAAGTATAATTAAGCGTAAGTATGGTAACGGTGATTTTTTCCTACACTAGGGGTCAAGTCATAATCCTCCATAGTACCTCGTTAGGATTCAATTGACTAGAAAATAATTTAATAATGGAGACAAGCCAGTCCAAAACCACCAGTACTATACCAAAACCCAGGTACGCATAGTCAAGGAATATCTAACGAAACCATAATCTAATAGGAAACAAACATCATATCAACAGTAATTACATAACTAGGCCAGCACTTTAAGTGCTTAGCCGCTCATGGTAATGGAAACACAGCAAGAAAGAAAACTAATCATAGATTGAATGATCATAATTCTTATAGTATTCGTATTAAAACGATTAAATACAAAAAGTAAGTAAAGTGTGATCTTGCTTGGACTCCGGGTGGAATCTTTGAATTGTTTGTGAGACAATCCGTCAATTTCATGTCGTTATTTTATTCTCGAGTATTAAATATATTATTCAATTTTTATGTTGAGATATAAACTCAGGACTAACCGAGAAAATTAGGGCTTAAATTTGTAATGTACGTAATGTTTACGAAGAACCGGCAAATGCTACATTAAGCATTGACGTTTATATTTTCAAAATGCCGTAGATATAATTTTGTTGCATTCGTTATTATTTTTTGTGTCTCGTACTATGTTTTATAATAACGTTTTAAACGAAAAACGCTACAAACATACTTTTTAATATCGAAACTTTGATACTACACCGTACATTTACAAATTATGGAGCAAGTTATACAACTCTCCCCATTTAAATCAAACCCCATTGGGGCGGATCAACCAAGGGACTAGGTGTCCCCTTGGTGTTGATTCTTGCTTCATGCTTAAACACTTGACACTTTGGTCTAAAGCCTATATAAGGCCTACTTTGACCATCAAACACACACACAACTCACATTATACACTCAAAAATTTGATTTGCTCTCTCCTCCCTCTCCATATTGACGCCACACACACACCAAAAACACCAATCTAAAAAAATTTTAAAGATCAAATAATAAGCACACTAGTGAACATGAATACCTAGTGTAATCTTTGCATTTTTGTGGTGATTTAAAGGAGTATTCAAGAAGGTTATACACAAGTTGGGGCTGAGATTATACAAGTTTTTATAAAGTCTATTGGGTAAAGAAAATGATGGTCAAAAATTATTTTGGGTGAAGGTCAAGCTTGAAGTTGAAGTCTTGTATATTTCTTTGATCATTAGATCATCATCATCATTTTATTATGGTAAAACTTTATAAGTTTTGTTATCATTTTATTTTGATTTCCAATTGTATATGTACATGTATGATATTTGATGATCAAGTAATAAAAATGGCCATGCATGTATAGATCTAGGTTAATTATAGCTAAAATAGTCATCTAAAACAAGTGAAAAGATCATCAAAATTATGAGCTGTAATGAACAGTAGATTCTATAAAACTCAGTAGGTTTGAGGATTGATTTGATGACATGAGGTCATAGATAAATCTCTTATGTACATTGGGCAAATTGGATGATTCCAAGAAAGTAAATAATGAATGAGTTATGGTCAAAACACTAAAACTAGTCAAATCTGGACCTTGCTGTACAGATTGTGTAAAAAGTCATATTTACGGGCTGAACCAATTAAAAAGTGAAAACTATGGGTTGTAGCTAAAGTCATGTAGATTCTGAATCAATTGGATAGTCAACCAACTCTTTATGGTTTGTAAATGGCATCAAAAATGGTGAAAGTGAAATTTCAGTCCTAATTAGTAACTTGACCATTAGGTAGTAATATACCCATATGTATAAGTAATATTAAAAGAGGTATAAAAATGACTTTGAATCTGTAAAGTACACTTAATTATGAATCCAAGCATATAAATATATCAATTATACCATTTACGGTTTATAAATTATGACTATTTTCGTAAACATAAAAGTATACAAAATTTACTACTACCCGAACACTATACTATGTAAAGCGATTTTTGTAACTAAAACCCGAGGTGGTAAGGACCCACTTCTTGGGAGTTTTAAAATACTAACATACTGATAATAAAAGTATCCCGACCTCGAGAACCCAAAATTTTATAACAAGAGTCATTTATAAGCTTAAATGGGCCATAAGGCCTTATTGGACCACTAGGCCCAATGAAACAAAATGGACTTATTGGACTTAACTTTAGGCCCAATCCACTTGGACCTTACTAATGGGCTAGGACCTGGTTTTTGAGTAATAATATCAATATAATAACTTAACGAGCTTGCTTAATGGGCCTATTAGGCTTTTTGGGCTAATTTAGACAATATTAGTAAAATGGCTAATAAAAACAAGTTAAAAAACCTAGAAAACTTTAAGTGTGAAATAATTATATTTCAAGAGTAAGATCATCATATAAACTACATGTATACATATACTTATTTAATTTATGAATTATCATTAATTTTTATCAATTAGAAACCTAAGACCCGTTACAATTTTTATAGGTCTTGGTTGATTGACGCGCCTACTCCTGAAGTTTTTCATTTCATCGCTAATCCCTTCCGACATCACTAAGTG
>BQNB010025510.1:4016-57109 GCA_026074375.1 Tanacetum coccineum | reverse complement strand
TTTTGTAAAATAATGGTTCGGAACATGTTTAGGCTAGTTGACGTTTGATTCAAGACATGAAAATTACGCCGTTGCGTTTAAAATAATATTTCCCACAAAAATAAGTATTTACATGACTAGTTTTCATAAACGTTTAAAAAAAACAAATTATTTAAAATGTTTATTATTTATTTAGTAGATATTGGATGTCTCGGGTAAGCTTGTCCGTAAAAATACAACTCTGACTTGAACATTTGCGTTTTTCTCAAACGTTTCTGAATAATATGATAAATAATTTATTAAATATTTTTATTTAATAAAAAGTGATAATTAAATATAATTTAATTATTTTTGTGTCAGTACGCGTTGTTCTAGTTTCTAAAATTTTGCGAGGGTATTTCGGTCATCTTCTGCTTGTTTTCGGTTCTCGGGAAAAACTAAAAAGTTGTCCGAAATGTCGTTTTACATCAAATTGATTTAGAGTCCGAGTCATGAAAACGTGATTTAGCGGGTCGTTTTTGATAAGTCAACTTAAGAATAACATATATCTTTTCATTTTCAAGTCAAATAAGTTAAAAATAAATTTGCACATGAGAGATATGTAATAATAAATATGATTTATTATTTAAATATGTTCCAAAAAATTACCGGTTACGCGGTAATCGTTTTTATGTGACAATAAAAAATCAAAAGTCAAAAAGTCAAGTCGAACCCGAAAAGTCAAAGGGTAAAATAGTCATTTAAAATTTCAAAAATTGCCGGTTGTTACAATACCTACCCCTTAAAGGAATCCAGTCCCGGGATTCGATTCTTGTTAACCTATTGTGTGACCAAGAAAAGATTTCAGATTTAATAACCAGTCTTTAAACATGGAGTTGATAACTTTAGTCAGCAAAATTAGATGTTTCGACATTTCTCAGTATACCAAAAATTTTGGCTAGGCTTGACCAGAATATTTAATCCATCAAAATAGATATCTCAAAAAATATCATTACAGGTCTTATGACTGATATAAATGCGTTATAAAGAAAGTCTCTTAATAGTGAAAGCATCGAAGGAGAAAGTGTAGTCGCGTGAGTATGTTTGTAGAATGTTCAAGGACGGAGTCTCGTTTTTGATATCTGTAATGTTCGATGATTAATAACGGACGGGGCTAATGGATGTAAGTATTCAACCTACTTAGTCAGTACCAGGATGTTCGCGACCTAAGTCTTCGTACTAGTGGCCCGAAATGAATAGTTCGACTATCACTTTTGTCGATAGGTGTTTATCTGGTTTAAGGGGGGTTGTATTACCTATTGGATAAAGTTGTACAAGGTGGGACCGCTCCAGGACCCAACAACAGCAACCATAACGACAATAACTATAACAAATGGTGATCGGATGCAGAGAGTGAGGACATTCAAGAAACAATATCCCTAGAATAAAGTTCAACAAATGGGAGGAGCTCGCGGGAGAGTTATGCGATAGACGACGGAATATGGTACTCAATCGTTAGTTCGAGGATGAATAAACTCCATTAGTTCAAGTGTGCATAAGTCGGTTAGCTCCACAAACAGTTCATGATCGTAAAGATTTGTAACGGCCAAAATAATAAGTTAAGAATGAGATAAGGTAGTTCAAGCGAGGCCTTAAGATTCTGCTGAGTGGTAAGACATGATTGTGTTTCTAGACCTTTTTAACGGATACCGGTGATTATCGGTTTTCGAGCACGTACTCGTATTCATAACGGATACCATTAAGCCACTCATTTAATAATCCCTTAATAAACATAAATAAGCTTCCAAATTTATGTAAGATCAGAAATGATAAACTTATGGTTCGGTGATTTACAATTTATTTATTTAAATGAAGAGGCGTCCCAATCCTTTAATAAAGAATTAATAAATCATCGTACTTAATATTTCCAGATGACAATACGCGTACTCACATAACCATCAAGGTGGTGTAGTAACATATTGCAGCATTTGCTCTAATGAGTATGGGACGAGTGTTTAAAACTCGTCTCGAGTCGGGAATAAACAATCAGCAAGATCGACATAGAGTTCTAGATAGTTAATGAGCACTCGATAAAGTAATATAAGATAATGTCATTATAAACATTCAACAATAGCCATAGCAATTATCATATTAATTCTCGTTTTACAAGTCCCGCCCATACAAGACTTGTAATACCATACATAATTCTATGTAAACAAAATTATGATGGCTTTCGTGTAATACGATATTGTATAAAATTATAAAAAAAATTAAGACCATTGTTTAACTTACAATGTCTGAGAATGAAGTGAGACCCTTGTACCACTCACAATGTCTAAAAAGTAAAATGAGACCATTGTGTAGCTCACAATGTCTTAAGAAATGTTATGGTATTTATATAAATAACTCTTATATAAATAAATGTACGATATACGCAAAAGGGATGCAAGCATATATATTATATATATGTATGTCATGTAAGCACTTAATGTAACAAGTAATGTAAGTAAGTAAACAAATAGTGTGTATGCACTTTAAAAATGTTTGATGTGATGCAATGTTAGTGAAAACGGTTATAGTCTAGGGTAAAATATGCAACCTAGTTCTCTATAACCAGTGCTCTGATACCAATCTGTAACACCCCCAAAAATGTGTCGCAACGGGAATATGTCCGGGAGTGTTACTTCATAATACAACAGCACAAGATATAAAAGAACGTCCTCTAAATGTGTTGTTTAAAAAGTAATCTCGTTGATTTTCAAACAATTGACATAACATTTGTCCCATAATTGCATCACAATGAAAAGCTTAAAAGCAATACAACAAGATTTGATCATTTGCAAGTAATTAAAAATCCATGAATGAAATCTTGTCAATTTAGACTCCAATGCACATCAAGTAAGCCAAACATCTAATTCACCTGAGAAAAACATGCTTAAAAGTGTCAACATTAAAGTTGACTAAAGAGCAACAGAATGAAACATACAGACTAAAATCGGACAGGGTCCCGAATTCTAACAAAGCTGGTGGAGAATTATGAAGATTTGGTCAAAGATTTACAAGATAAAGATTAGGAAAGTATTTAATTAGTTTAATTAGTTTCCTTATCTTATTGATTTACTTCCTTTGTAAGTCTTGATCTCTCCCTATATAAAGAGATCATAGACATAGGTTTACAGTATCCAGATTACATAGAACTCTCCCAATGAGAGTCTAGAAAACGTGTTTGTGTGTGTACACGTTTAATATTTAGATAGTTAGTAGTTAATAGTTAGTAGCCCCAATGTATAGAATTGGGGCAAGAGGGAAACGTATAATAAAGAAAACCTTGTTAAACATCATTGTTTTATTATTATTAGTCCGCTGCATTATTGTTAGACTTTGATGTTTCTATTATCCTAGATGAGTTTTAATAACGATCTAAGGGGTTATAACAAACTCCACAATTGGTATCAGAGCCTGGTGGCTCGTGATCTAGGGTTTGTACAAGGTTTTCGTGTATAATTGAAGAAGAAACAGCAGCGACAAGGGTTCGATACAGGTTTGCAACGCAAAAAGTTTTCTTGATGTTTCATTATTCAAACAACAGCTTCTCTATTTGAATAGCAGTTTCTCTTTAGGGTTTCGTTATTTATATGTCATCCATAAGTTATAAGGTTCTGCTATGAGTTTGGTTCGAAGTTTGTACAGTAGGTTGTGAAGCTTATGTTGCTATTTGATTTGATAATTATTGATGCTGATGTGCTCGTTGTGGTAAAACTCTAGTAACAGATTAGTGACACTTAAAGCGTCACAATAGGCTATGGGAGGAAGGATAATGATAATTTATGACGGATTCGTGATAGCTTTGTGACACTAAAAAGCGTCGTCTAGATACTAAAAAAAAGAGGAGTTTTGGATGTTGCTGCTACTACAGGGTTTCGAGTTTCATTATTAAAACAGGTTACAAGATTCGAAGAAGCTAGGGTTTTCAACAAACCCTAATTTGGTGAACCTGACGTGAAGATTGGCGATGATGATACAGTGTATGGATGTGATCTCTACTTATCCCTAATAGGTTTGTCGCTGATTTGGGTTTGATTCATATGTTTCTAAATCGTGACAAGACAAAGAAGCAACAGGTATCCATAGAAGTGTAAAAGCAACAGGTACAGAAGCAGACAAGCAACATAATTAAATGATTCGTATTAGTGTTGTTTTCGTGTGACTTAAATGCTAGCTGGGCTATTGGTTGAGTTTTGCTGCTAGGGCTTGTGTACAGCAGACACAAGAGGAAGAGATGATGATGGATATGTGTGTGTGTACACCATAGTTACATAGTTAGATAGTTAGTAGTTAGTTAGTGGTGTAGCCCCAAGATTCTGTTTGGGGTAATAGGGAAACGTTTGAATAAGAAAACCTTATTAAACATCATTGTTCTTGTTATTGTTATTCCGCTCCGTGATTGTTAATTTTTGATGTTTATATTATCCTAGATGAGTTTTAATAACGATCTAAGGGGTCTCAACAGACTTCATAATTGGTATCAGAGCCTGGTGGCTCTTGATATCTAGGATATACAAGGTTTATGGAGTCGATTCTATGGAGGACATATTGTTTATGGTGCTTATTCGTCCATACAAGATCAAGATTGATGATGTTAGTATATGTTTATGCTGCCAATACTTCATTGCTACTGCCTGATTTTATTAAATGCTACTGCTTCGGGTATTAGTACTGCTAGGTTTAAAAGCAGATACTACTGTTTGGTTCGTGTGTTTGTACTGCTAGTATTAAATGAGTTTGTACTGCTAGCTTTATGCGATAACGAATAACACACAGCTTGGTTCTCGGATGGGACAAAGATTCAATTAAATTGAAAAAGGTTGTTTTTGGATTTATTGAAGATGTGATTACGAAGACGATTGATTATCACTTATTTGATGTTGTAGTTGAGTTTCACAGGTGCGTGTTCTTATCATATCTTAAAGTGGGTGTTACACTTTAAAGATAACTTGTTCGTTTTATATGGTGTTGACGAAGACTTGAAGAATCTAGCAATGTGTGATTTTTCTTATGATGCTCTATGCGCACATTGGCTATCACTTAAAGGAGTTACGTTGTAGTGCTCAGTGTCTCATTTAATAGGATAAATGAGGATTCTTTCAAGAGGTTGCGGTCTACTTATACTTCTTGGTTCAGTATAAGTTTGGAGTCACGTGGATAAACAAGACATAAGACACAAGTTTGGGATATTCAACTTCTTCATCAAATTCGTAATACTCAGTTTTCTTCATCAGTAATCACTACAAAAAGCCTACAGAATTGAAGATGTTCATGCACAGTTTCAGGGGAAGGTCATTACTACTGCTAGTCATTATTAATACTGCTAGTTTAAAATTTCTACTGCTTGAGTTCATTATTTGTGTTGAACTTCATGGGGGGTAATTTGAGTCAGTGGAAAGCTTGGATTAAAAGTTTTGATATATGATTTGAGGTTGTAAAGATCAAAGTTGCTTATATGTTCCCTATTGGATGAAGACAAAAAGGGGAAGATGATTATATGATTAGCAACTTATAGATCCTGTGGTGGCATGGAATGGAGATTGATAACTTAAGGGGAAGATCTTAAGTTAAGGGGAAGCAGTTTACAAAGGAAGATTGTTTCATTCAGGGAGATCCATGATCTCAACTTCAGGGGAAGTTCGTGCAAGAATTTGTTTGTTTTGTCATCATCAAATAGGGGAAGATTGTTGGGATTTACAGATTTGATGAGACAAAAGAACAAAAGAATGAAACAAGAAGAACTAATTTAGCATTATGGGATTTTAGAAGACTTGAAGTCAAACAGTAGTTATCTTCTCATTCAATGCAGTCAAACAGCGATTAATGCTGATTGGAGATTAATTACAACTTGAAGATTAATGCTGATTTAGTTTCCTAATTATTTAGTCAACCATATTAAATACATTGACTAAGTATTTAATAAGGTATTTAATTTAATTGTTGACTATAATTAGCTTTTCTTTGTAAGTCTTGATCTCTCCTATATAAAGGAGATCATAGGTCATATGGTTTAGTTCATCCAGAACATAGAGCTCTCCAATGAGATTTCGTCTAGCAAAGGGGTGTTTGTGTGATATAGATAGAAATCGTGTTGTTTGGAGTGGGTTTACACCTACCTCAAAATTGTTAGTTCTATTGTAGTAATCCCATAATTTATAGTGTTTGGGGTAAAGGGGGGAATGTTCAATGAATAATACCTTGTTTGTAATATGACTTTCTTATTATTCCGCTGCGTGATTCAATATTATCTATAAAACTGATCCTAGATGAGCTTAAAAGATTCTCAACAGTTCGACCAATGGAGGAGCAAAAACTTCAGAAATAAGCATCCCGCTCTTGTCAAAGTAAAAAAATAGAATGGAAGATGAAGGAGAAGTCACGTAAGGACTTGTGACTTCGATTCTAGCTACAAGACTCATAAATAAAGACAAGCGCTTCTTGAGAGGCAACCCAATGTTTATTTTTCTCTAGCATATTCAGGAGAGTGTCGTGTGTTTTAATTCTTTTCCATTTATTCTTTTATGTTTGAATTACTTTGTAATCATGCTTTGTTCTTGATTATAAGTACGTACTGTATTTACAATCCTCCATGTTTTTGCATTTTATAAGTGTGGGGGGAGTTATCCGGTTTTTAAGGAATCCAAATTTAAAAATTTTAAATAATATTGTTGAGAAGTAATTCGGTCCAGTTTGTAGTCAATATGAGTGGTTTGTTGTTTGTCGTGGGGGCTTTGGGCAGGAGTTATATATCTTTAATTACGATAGAAAATTGGCGTGCAAAGTATTTCTTATTAAAATAACGAGAAGAATCTTCACAGTGCCTGGAGTACCGCCTTAGGATTAAATCCCGACGATCGTATCGTCTCCCAGCAGATGTGAAGAGTACTGAAATTTTCAAGTATTTAATAATATATTAGATGGGGCATTTATTTAAAATTGGGTATTCTTTTATAATACTACTTGTATCCTTTGTTTGTACAGTTTTTCTCTCATCATACTCGTGGCCGCATTTCATAGAAGAGTTAATACCTCCAGTTATGGCTCTTGGGTATAGTTGTTTAGATATCTGGGTGTTCAAGGTGGGATGGAGGGAGGTAGGAGTTTCCTCAGTTGAGTGTGGGTGTGTGTGTGTGTAGAGTCGTGTGAGTGTGTGTTTTTGGTGTTTGTATATGAAGATATAGAATATTTATTTTATAAGTGTACAGTCTAGTATTATCATACTTACATGGTTTAGATACTTTTCGTATATATACAGATGTATATATAACATTTTGTATTCATACTTATGTCATGATACATATATATACTATATATATATATGTATATATATATATATATAGATATTTATATACTATATATTATACACACAGATGTATACATATATGTATATATATCTATACATATGTATACATATGTGTACATATGTATACATATGTGTACACATATGTATACATATGTGTACATATATGTATACATATGTGTACATATGTGTATACATATGTATACATATATACATATATGTATATCCCACTGATTTTATGCTTGGTGTAATTGTCTTTGTCTTTTATTACATGTTATATTTGATAAGAAGAAGCTTGGAAGTTCTTAGGAAGTTTCATTAGACGATTCTTGGAGGATGATTTAACCAGTTATCGCATGTTTCTTCTCCATTATTGAGCAAACCAGGGGAGTACTAGTTTCTTTTACTTGTTTTTTTTCCCTTTATTCGTTTTTACGAGTACTTCTATAGAACATTGGGGACAATGTTCAACTTAAGTGTGGGGGAAAATAAGCCTTAGAAACTATTCCTTTATTTTCCATTTGCTTGTTCCTTAAATTGATGGGTAATATATCGAAACATAGCAAAAAAAATAATTTTGACCAAAATTTAAAATTTTTATGACACGTACCGACGAAAACCGAGTATTAATAGCGTCTCATGGATAGGAATGTGTATGACTAGCACAAAAACCCTCAAAAATTCCACCCCAAAAAATGTGAGGTTCGCCTTAGATCTTTAGAAAAAACTCGGGTACCTTTTTGATACCCAAAATAGTTTATACCTTTAACTTTCTGAGTAAGGGTCGCGAGTGCAGTCATATGTGTCTAGTCGTCGTTAGGATGTGTAATATGCGTCTTTGTCCTTTTTGGAGCATTGGTATCGTGTATAAAAATTATATGAGTGTAACGGTAGTTTATTAAATTCTAGGTAACTTGTTTTTGTTGATGCTCCCGTGGACCGATTGTTAAGTATTAGGATATGCTAGATATAGGCACTAGGATAAGCTTCGTTTTAATCATGTAATTGTTATGACTGGCCACACCGACTATATAACTATCCCACTACCCTTGCCATGCAACTTCATTTTTAGTTTTTATTTATAATTTTTTTTTATTAATGCAAGATACCCCTAGTAAACAACCTCCGATCTCGTATTTTCTAGTTAAGCTAGGACTTTCTAATGAAGAGGCATTGTATCCCTTAAAACCATTTCGTTACACCCAAAGGCTAGCCTACCGTGTATGTTCTGAGGTTTTTAAGCTACATTATTATTTTAACCAAGTTAATTATTGAGTACAACGGTTGATAAGTCAACTCTATCTTGTATAATACTGTTTTGGGACGTTTAGGATTCATGGAATATTCGTCTTATGAAGAAATTGGGGAAGATGTATTTTATTACCCCAATTAAAGCTCATAAGGTCCATGTTATTTTGTTTCCACACTTAAATCGGGTCTTAGATTGTAGAATATCGAGGTATGTAAAATTTAAGTGTAGGGGTGCATCTATTAAAAAGCCCCCAATGATGTATTATATGTTTAAAGCAATGGCATGGAAAAAAGTGTTACAAAAAAAATGAGGAAAAAGAAAAGTTAAAGAATCTAAAAAAATATAATAAAAAGTAAAAAAAATGTGTATGGGCTGCATTTGCTTTTATGTTTTTGTTTATATTTAGAAGTCAAGAAAAGAAAAAGAAAGAGATTGGTATTGAGTTTTATAGAGTTTGTATTTTGTCCGAGTCTTTGGCTTATCAACCAAACCAACGTGTATTCATATAAATAATTAGCTAACCCTTCCACTCCAAATTCACCTAAAAGTCACTCCCCAAATGTATCCTATCCGTTTCCATTTCCGTTAATGTTATCTTACACCTACACCCCCACAACCCTTTAAAAGACCTCTTTGAAAGTAATGAATAATACTTGCGTCTAGCGGTGGAGGTTTGATCCTTTACCAAGCCTATGGTAATTTATATGCTATGACAGGTAATGAGTGTTGATTTTTTGTTTCCACATTATGTTATAATTTATTATACAACCGAGTGAAAAAGAGAATCCCAAACACTTATGTGAGGTGCTAGTATATACTTTCCGTGCTTTTAATTATGAGGTCTAGAAGGTTGTGTTGTAAAATACTTTTAAAGAGTAGGTTAAATGACCCTAATATTGCTATTGTCTAGGTAGAAAAGTCCATTCGCTTGAGGACAAGCAAATCTTAAGTGTATGGGTATTTGATGAGGTGTCATTTTATACACTATTTCGGGGTCATTTAACCCCCTAAAACATGCAAATATGCCCAGATAACGTGCTTAATCATTTGTTTTTAGGTTTTTAGCACTTGGATGGCATTTAGAGGAAATACACGTGACTTGGGCTCATTTGGAGAAGAATCGGACAAGATTACAGACCTACACCAAATCTCTTGAAGACTTATGCATACAGCGCGTGGAGACGGTGTTGCAGATATAAAGCGATGCCGTCGTGATCTATCGGGTGACGACGTCAGAAATCTAGCGACGGTGTCAGGATGTGGCCGACTTAAAGAGGATCTAGAATCATCTACGTGTCGACGGCGTCAGGACTTCAAAGCGACGCCGTCACAGCAATTTTCCTATATATATTAAACCGAAATTAGGGTTTTAAGTGTGTAACTTTGTATAATTTTAGGGAGACGAACCCTAGTCATTCCAACAGCTTTTAAGGTCATTTTTAAGGCCTCAAAACCCTGTGTAACTACCTTTAATCCATGTTTTAATCAAGTAAGATTATTTATCATTAATCATTCAATATGTCTATGTGTTGTGTGATTTATTTATATTCTTGCTTTATCTTTAACATGATAGGCTAAACCCTCCTTTGTATTTACTTATGATTGCATGAAACTTAGGTTGTAGATCCTTTTGATGTTGCTTCTTGTTGATGGATGTGCGTGTTAAGCTCTATAAAACTAGCCATAAGATATTAAATTAGCATAGACGTCTAGGGAAACACGAGTAGTGTAGAAAGGATAAACATACGGTAATAATCTGAATCTACCTTACCCCTTAATATGTTCTGATCCCTCTTAAGATATTTCCACAGTGCATTTAATATACTCTTAGGGCCTTGTAATAGTCTGCCATATACTTATACTTCTGCGTTGCCCCTAAAGGTATATTAAATAGATGGCGGGTTCATGTAATCAGTTCATGACCTAAGGAAAATACTTACCACAGATCATCACAAGTGTGACGAAAGGCAAACAGATCTAGGAGATGCAATTGAGGAGTAGTGCATTATTAGGTAAATACATATACTTTATCATAAAAGTCTATACCAAGTAGTATACTTTTATTATTTAGTTTAATTATTAGTTAATCTAACAACAACCCTCTCAAACCCTTGGATATCTTACGTGCTTTCTTATAAATATTAAAAAAATTGCAAAAATTAGAATCTTTCTCTCATACCCTGAGAAATTCTGTTAGACCTATGTCGAGCTTTCCCAACCTATTCCCTAGAGAACAATAACAAACCCCCGAGTCTTGCCGATACTACGCTGCAACGATAAGGTACACTGCCTAGGGGATTATAAAACTTCTTGTGAAGTCTTTACAAGACCTGCATCACTTATCATCTGTGAAAAACGAGAAGGGTGGATTGAATAGTTTACCGCTTTTTAATTTATTGTATTGTTTGTTTATAAAAACTTAGATTCTATTTAATGTGATCTCAATGTACACACAATATGAACAATTTAACTAAGTGAATAAATAATATCAAGATAAATAAATATGAACGACAAGAGATAAGAGTTAGAAAGATTAAACCACAACACAAGTATTTATAGTGGTTCGGTAACAAAGCCACTATTCGCCCCACTCCTCTCCCGTTACAACTCGAGAGTTATGTTCACTATGTCAACAAACTCCTTGTAGGCAGAGAAAACCGTACACATGTAAGCTTACCAAATTTTCGAACACAAAGCCATATGTCGTAGTATCTAATTTATCCTAGAAATGAAATCTACCACAATAATAACATTAATAAAATCTACCAATCTACCACACACTTTGTATTTTAAGGCCTAAAATCTAACCGCACTATTAACACTTCACTTTACCTAAACACTAACACGATCACCCCTGATCTATCTATTCTCTCTATGGTCACCATGATCTAACTATACACTCTATGATCACCATGATCTAACTATACACTCTATGATCACCATAATCTAACTATTGCACATAATTACACAAGATGTACAAATGATTTACAAGATATGATACAATTGTAACAATGTTACAACAACACGAACTAAGCTATAAAACTGCGTAACTTGATGGTAGGAAGTATTCTTCTCTTGCATTTGAAGATCTAAGCTTGAATCACTTGGAAACAAATACTTAGAATTAAATGATCAAAGGAATAGAAGTGAATGTAAACTGATTTTAGAACAAAAAGAAAATGTGTGCAAAAGGTAAAAAAATCAGTGGAATCATCTGACTATTTATAGGCAAAAGGTTAGGGGCCGTTTAGGATGGCCGGCCCCCTTAGCTCATGTGTCGGCCCCCTTATCACTAAGGGGGCCGCCCATATACTTAAGGGGGCGCTTAGTGCCAAACGCTCCTTTTTTTCTTTTCCAGGGGAGGTGTTTCCTGGATCAAATATATTCGTTTTTAGGTAGAAAATTTGAATTTAAAACATTTATTTTGAATAAAACATTTCTTTTAAATGTAAAAATGTTATGTATAAGTCTATAATAATGTTTGGAACATATTATACAAATTATAAAAATGAATAAAAAATTCTTTGGTCATTAAATGATTAGCATTTATTTATTCATACCTTTAAGTGATTAAATTTTCGAAATGAAAGTTTACGACTAATTACTTGTTTACATTTAATTTTACATTGAGCGTTTTTACATTTTGTGATTATCAAAACGTAGAGGTCAAAAAATATTAATAACATTTTTAGGCATTATTTCTATCAACAATCTCCCTCTTTTTGATGATTACAAAATCTAAACTCATTAAAAAGGCTTTTGTAGAATCAAAAAGGCTTCGTCAATTAATACGCGTAAAATCGACAGAATGAATGCTCCCCTTAATGTGTACTCCCCCTCGTTCGGGGGTACCAAAGAATCGAGCTATGGCAACTTTTCTACAAAACCAAGTTAGAGAAACAAGACCAATATTTCTAACATATAGCAATGTCATTAAAAATATTTAAACATGGTGACAATAAATTTGTGTTATCCAACCATCACAAATATCAACCAATTAAACTTAACTATATATTTATATAGGAGACAACTAACTAATTTACTAATCGCATTAAAAATGTAGAATAAAAGTCCATTCATTCAACATAAGACTTGTGTGTGCCACACAATCATACAACTAGCATGCATTAAAAGGAAGTATTATGCTTAAGGCATAATAATACATCATAAATAAAAACTACAAAAGTCCTAATTTTTCTAGAATGCCATAGGACTTGCTTGTAAAAGGTTGGCTTAAAAAATTATTTGAAGCATGAGTGACTAAACATAAAGTATGTGTTCAATGTATAAAAACATGTATTGGAGTTTATCCCTCAAGCCAAAGATGAGAGTTCGATTGTGAATGCGCATAAGCATGAATCTCCATGTGCTTCAATAAGGTTCCATGGAATGGGATGACCAAAGAGAGGTGGTGGAGGTGATGGAGTATTGAATTGAATGTCAAGTGGAGTGATTGGTGAAAGAGTGAGAGTGATGTCCATGGGTTCACTTCCTTGTGTTGGAGGTGGTGGAGGTACTCTTGGAGGAGGAGAAATTAGTGAGTTTAAGTAGCCATTGGTTGATGGGGATGTGGAAGAGGATGGTGATTTAAGTTTGGAAGCAATGGAGGATGAAGAAGTGCCCCTAGTAAATGGTGTTTTTGAAAGTGTAATTGGTGCACTTGGAGGTGAGTGGTGGTGTGTAGGATGTGGGTTTTGGTTTATACTGAGGTTCAGACTCAACAAAACAATTGTCTAGGTGGAATAATGTTGATTTTTGGTCTTTTGAAAGGTTTAGAGGTGGAAGCTTTAGTGGATGTCATGGAGGTAATGGTGGTTGATGATAAATGAAGAAGATGATGAATTGGTAGTAAAAAATTGGAGGCAATTTATTGGAAGAGGATGGTTTAGAAGTGGTATGAGTTTGAATTAGTTTAAACATTTCTAAAATATGTTCATGTTTTCTGGGTAAGGATAGCTGAGGCTAAGGTAAAGCGGGATTTTAAATGATAAAAAGGACCAGTAGTAACCCATGATCTAGAGTAGGCCGCCCCTTATCTATGGTGTCGACCCCCTTATTGATAAGGGGACCGCCTTTATAAGCTAAGGGGGCCGGCCATCTGATACTTTTTTAGACATCTAAATTCTGATTTTTAGCAAAAAATTTGTAAGAAAGGTTGTGTATGATGAACAATTTGCAGCAAGTCCTATGCATGTGAATATAAATATGTGCATGAAACAACTAAATATACATAAAACAAAGATGCATAATTATGTCAATATAATATTAAAGCATAATGATTAGATATCATAAATAAACTTAAACAAGTTCAAGTTCTTCCGATGAAATCAGGTTATCATCACACAAACAAGTAAACATAAAGAAAAATCACATAATAAAGTTTCAAATAAGTCATTCAACTAAGTTATTTTGATCCTACATCTTCATTCTTTTTCTTTCAATAAAAACTTCCTTTAGTGTTTTTCGAAAGACTGGTATTCCTATCCTATCACTTCTGTAAGATATTTAGAATAATCATTACCACAACAATGGTAGATAATGGGTTTAGCCGATTCTAGAGAGGAGAAAGTGGGAGTGAGAAAGCTTTCTAGTGAGAGACAAAGTAACTTGTATAATGAAATGATAAAACCACCTCTTACATGGGATGGAAGGGAGGTTATATATGTGCGTACAATCAGCCCCTTATGGCCATGGTTTGGGTTACACGTTGGGCTTTATATACCCGACCCTTTACCGAACATTTATATATTATACTTAAGCAACGAGCTATATAAATGGTAAATACAACGGGGTGATCGAGTCTTTTTCTAATATCTAAAAATATTCCCCTTAAGGGAGGTCAACCAGAAAATACTAACTTAAGTTCAGCAATCTTCTGATTGGTCTTGTGTTCAGCTCGTAGTCTTTGATTCTTAATGTGATATCTTGTACTTTGATGTAGTGATCTTTGTCTTGTGGCTTGTGTTGGTATGTGATCTTGAGCTTTCTTGAGATCATCGACCAAATATAATCTCTGATCATCATCTTGTGATCTTTCACCGTCTTGTGGTCTTGTGTCTTGCGGACCGACATGCTCATACCTTTCTTGATCTTGAAAACTTGAATAATTTGTTCTTGAAGTTCCTTAACTTTAATACTTGGCCACTTCAAGAGGGACATGTGATATCAGAGTTGCGGAAGCTTAGAAACATATGCTTGAGCTTTCATGATTTCTTTGAATGTGTTGGTCAAGTATGAGCATGTGGTAATGAACTTGTCTTTGCCAAAACAGGATGACACCATCTCCATCTTTATATGACATTGTAATATAAAAAGTTTTGCTATAAAGAGAAAAATGATTTGAAAATCAGCTGAGTGTTACTTAGTAAAAGTTTTTTTGTAAAACACATCGAGAGTTTTAAGATTTTGGTTAAAGATCATTAAACACCAATTCGTTATACTGGAACAAGTTTGATTCTTGGAGATGCACATCGTTTCTTTCCAGTTGATCACAAGTTTATCATTAGTATCTCATAAGTCACTACCAAGAGCTTGTTTGATGTTGGATCTAGCAGGTTTTCATCTTCACCGTGATACCTAAGTTTCACTCGAATGTTCTGGATATACCCAAGGATAATGCGTAGGACCTCTTATGATTATCCTTTTTTTCCATTGTGTTGATGAGGCAAGTAAAAATGGAATATGTGGCCCTAATGAGTTAATTGATGATTCCTACTTGTCTCTAGACTCAATTGTGCTTTTTTAGTTTTAGTGATCGTTAGGTTGGAGCGGACTGCCACCCCTTTTCAATTCAACTGACTCGGAGTGAGATAGTTATCAGATAACATGTTTAGTTCTGTAAGAAATGAAACAGATAATCTTCTTGAGAGATCTGAGTGGCTAGGGAGGGTTGTGCATTGCATCACTGGGTCTATGACGGCTTTCTTCAATGTCATCAATCATCATTGTGAATCTGACAGTAGATGTATTGACCTGGTTTCTGCCTAAGTATATGAAGGGCTTTTTCTTTTCACCCTTTATCCTTACAATTCTTTTTCATTCTTCAACCCCTTCAGTGCTTCATGACTAGTACCTTGTTGGGTTTGTTCTAGTACTAGCTCCATCTCAGTTGGCACTATTCCCTTATTCTCACTTTTACTCCTTTTTTATGTCATACCTAAGGACTTCTACACTAACTAGTGGATTGTCCCTAGGTAGATCCCTCCGGTTCTGGCTGGATCATGGGAACTAATACCTAACCTTACCAACCTTATAACTCCGATAAAATTAAATACATGGTCGGTCTTTTTGGTACAGTTCACCTTGCCATAAAACCAATTGAAAAACTCAATCAGGTACTTGTGATATAAATATCAAAGCTTTTAGTACCTTGATTGTTTTTGAATTTTCAGAAACGCTCCCCCTCAACATGTGCATCGATTAAACGAAAATGTTTAGCACAAGGAGGATGGAGTATACACATGAGTCCACAAAATCACATTTTTTTATCAGTTTTCATATTTAAATCACATTTTCTCCCCTTATCAAAAATTTCAAACCCTTTGATATTTTGGATACCAATGGATTCAAATATGTTGGAAAAACTAGGAGAAAAATGTGTTGATTATTCACAAGCCGGATGAGGAACATATTAATGCTCCCCCTTAATCTATGCGGGTACGTGTGAGTGACAAGTATAAAAGATTTTGAGTTTAACCAAAAACCTCTTAAAAACTTGATACTTGTCACGATAACCTAAGATTCATACATAATGATAAGACTATACAAGATATATTATACAGAATAAGATGATATTGACCTGAGTATTGGAATGATGAAATCATTCAGTTCGCTAGATAAGTCTGTAGTCAACATCTCTTAACCTTCCACCAACAAAGCTTTTGAGACTCCTGAATATTCTCCTAATATTGAGTCTTCTCTCGGTCACCTCCATAAACTCCTTACTCCTCCATTTATACTATTCCTAACCAAATTATGTTTCCATGCCAGAATTATACTTGAATAGCTTAAAGTCTTTAACCATATGATCCAACTTATCTAGAATCTTATTCAACATGCCATCACTAAACTTTTGCACCTCAGTCTCTCGCATTATCTTCTTCTGATCATTTTTGTCTCTGTAGATTACCGCCCTCGACTTGCTGACTATGGTGTAATCTTCTTTGAATAGAAAGTCAGATGCATCCCAATCCGGTTGAGTGAGATTGAGTTTTGTTTGATAGCTTTCAATCCCGAGCTACAGATCTTCCATACGTTTCCGGATGGCGATGTTCCTTATCCACGTGTTGACTGCTTTGAATAGATGAACTTTGTCGGCACCATATAAATGATTGAGATGACCTTGAAGATTAAGCAGGTACAGATCTTCAAAATTCTAGGATGCAGATTTTTGAAGTCAGCTTTAAAGATCTTGTATTCTTTGTAGTCAGCTATGCGAAGAACAATATCTTTCAAGAAATTATACCCGTATCTTTCATAAGTCTTGAGACTGACTACACTGAGAATCCGCATGTGAGATCTGACTGTATTGCGATCAGAGGGGGCATTATGTTTTATGATGTAGAATTCTTTGCCCTTAAACCACTAGTGGGAGATTTCATAAGCAGCACTAATATCATACTCACGTTCACTCTAAATCCAGAGTGACAGTACTAGTTCTTCAAGTCCAAAGTCTAGATAATGAGCTACTTTCAGCTTGGATATGGATAAAGCCGATCTTCTTCCTTTGTCACCAGATACTAGATACTCCATATCCTTATTGAAGAAGTATTTTGTTTGAATTGTTACCTGACCTGGTGGACCTCTGAGAGGTAATGGTTTGCTCACGTCAGGCACAACTCGATGACCTTCAGGATTAACCAAATCAACTTGATCGGTAAACAGCAAGTGACACTCTTCCATCTGGAACTGAAGATAAATGTTGTTGTTGTGAAATGGTCGGACTACCTTGAAAGTTGGGCCTTCTAAGTCTGCTTTGCTCAGCTTCTTCTTTCCAATCCGTTTGTAGAACTAGTTGATGAATGAACTCATATCGCTAATCTGTCATAGTAGCTTGTATTCATCTGGATCTTGATACGAGCTGGCAAGTGCATTGGCCTAATTGTTCTCAGTTTTTGGTAATATTCAAAGGAATGACCCAGTCTGCTTTGGGTTTAGGTCCTGTCTTCCTCTGACAGGCTTCAACTTGTTGGTCTAGTATTTTATCTTGGGTAGATGTGCACTATCGGTGTCCTTGAATCTGACGAATGTGTTGTATCTGGCATAGGTACGTCTTCGACTGGTTGTTCAGAATAAGGACCAGACTGTTGCTTGGAGGATCTTGAAGGAGCTTCTCTAGTGTCAAACGTCTTCTAGGCTGATGACCGAGGAGTTGGAGGCTGTGACGAGCCTAAAGCGTCAGAGTCATGTCTTCTCTTCTTACTTGGATCTGAATCTGGTGGAGGAGGAGGAGGGTCGTAATCGTTATGGCATCTCTTGCGTGACTTGTCCTTTTCAGCAAAGAACTCGTCCTTATCGCACGTTCCATGGACGCCTCAAGAGCTTCATAAAGAGCCACATGTTCAGGAAGTGATTTGTAGGTACCACTCTCAAACATCCGCTGGTGAAGAATTTCTTTCATATCAGCTTCAGGCAGTTCTCTGAAGCGATCTCTGAGTGGAGCTTGAAGAGCTACGTGTACAGCCTCCTTTACAACTTCATTAACCATTTGGTTGATCTTGTGAGGCAGATCCCGAAGCTCCAAAGTTAAAACCCTAGATCCAAGATTCTGAGTCGTGTTATCAAGATTGTTGCTATTCTGCTCAAAAACAAAGAATTTATGTTCAAGTGTTGTGACACGCGCAGCTAACTCTGAATCTGTTGTGCTTTGTTGTTGTGGAGGAGATGGAAGTGGAAGGGTTGTTGTTGTAGTCGTTGTTGTAGCTATAAAGATTGGTGCTTGAGTGGTAGAGGATACAGGTTTAGGAGGTAAGAGATCAATAACCGGTGTGGATAGTGGTGGAACTGAGGAAAACGTATGATAAATAGGAACAGTGGCCATGGAGACCACTTCTGCTTCCACATTGAGTTTTCCCAGTTCATCTTTAGTGGATTTGTCATTTAAGAATTGATCCTCAATAGTATATGCATCATCCAGATTCTTCATTGAAGAGAGAATCCCGGTTGAACTTAGTGGATCCTCTAAGATGACATGTTTATCAGCCAAAAATTTCAAGCTTTCATGAACATTGGGGTACACATTAGCCATGAATTCATCATGCGTGGTCTTAGGGTTTGGTCCAGCAAGAGCCATACGGCTTTCTCAGGGTCTGGTCCAGCCTGGTCTTCGTCCATCTTATCATCATCAGGTGAGGGTCGAGACTCGGGTGTTTTACCAGGGTCTGATCCAGCCTGGCCTTCATCAATCTCAGTAGTCTTTTCTTCTAGATTCACCACGTTAGCCACATCATCACCTTGTTCTTCACCCATCTGCAGTATCTCAGTATCACCTCTACTGTTTGTCTTGTCAGTATCAGCACCTGTTTTAGCATCTGCAGGAGACGAAAACGGAGACTCACGAATAATATTTGCGGATGTGTCATCTTGTGGCTATGCAGAGGGTCCAGTTAATGCCTCTTCAGTCGCTAGAGTCCGCCTCTGGAATATAAATTGGTTCGTGGTGCTTCTCCTTTTTGGTGTGTGTAGAGCCAACAGTGATTGTGCAGCTTTTTCATCAGTTGCTATTGCTTTTCCCTTGCCTTCAACCACAGGTAGTGGTTGGGTGGCCTCTACTACAGGTTCTCGAATAGCCACACCGCCAACATATGCTTGACTCTGTGCTTGAAATGATTCCAAACTCATCTATATAGCTCCTTCTAACATATATAGTCACTTCACCTTGATGTTCAGGTTCAGGTTCAGGTTCAGGTTCAGGTTGAGTTGGTTCATCTTCATCAATGAGTTGGAGAGAAGGCTTTCCTTTGCGAAGTTTATGCACTTTACCCCTTTTTGGATGCTTAGTAGGAGAAGGCTTTGAGGATTTTTCCTTGGTTACCTTAGGTTTTGGTGCAGGTGCTGGTTTGCTTGATTTCTCTTTAGCAGGCTTCGGCTTGGGTTGCTTGACAGTTGCAGGTTTCTTCTTTTGTTCCTTTTCAGCTGCAATTTTTTGATCATGCTTTTCAACCATTTCCAAGTACACATTGTAGTACGGTGCGTTCCTTATATTGTTCGAGATCAGCTCGCTGGGAATTGGCAATCCAAAGACTCCATCTTCTTCGCCTTTGGGAACGAATTTAAGATTACCAAGTCTAATATCTTCTTCAGCAAGATGAAACGGAGATGCTGATCTTTTGTGAAGTGACTTTAGCTTTAAGAGCTAAAGACTTGACCTTTTCCTTGGTGGTTTTGGAAGCTACGCCATCATTATCCAAAACCATTTCATATACTTTGAGGTTGCTGATTAGTTCATCAAGAGGGAGAGTGGCCAAGACTTTGGCTTCTTCAATGGCCGTCACCTTGGCTCTCCATTTTAGTGGAAGAGCACGAAGAAACTTTCTAACATGATTCTTGCTAGAATAATCCGGATCTAAAGATTTGAGACTAGTCATGATAGCATTGAATCTTGTGAAGCCACTATCAATACTTTCTTCATTTGAGATTGAAAACTTCTCATATTCTTGAGTGAGAAGATCAATCTTGAAATTCTTGACTTGTGAATTGCCTTGGTGAGTGATGATGAGTGTATGCCAAACTTCCTTGGTGGTTTTGCACATAAAGACACGCTCGTACTTTTTACAGGGTAGAGCGTTGTAGATGGTCATCTTGGCTTCTTCATTCCTGCCAAGTTGTTTCTTCTCGGTATCCTTGAGAAGTTCATACGGCGTTTCTTTCATCAACTTTTTTTCTTCCTCTTCAACTTCGAAGTAAAAATCGTTGTTTTGGATGACTTGCCATAAGTCAATATCTTTGGACTGTATGTAAGTCTCAAACGGGATTTCCAAAAGCAAAAGCCATTAGGTTCTAGAAAAGGTGGTCTTTCCATAGAACACCTCTCAACATAGTTCTCTTGAGCCATGGATCCTTACTCAACTTTTTTAAAAATATGGTTAAGATTTCAAAATCTTTAAAAAAGAAGTTTTCAACTTAAAACGGCTTCTCGGGAAGGTTTTAACTCTTGAAAACTTGAGTAAGCCGCTCTGATACCAATTGTAGAACCGTAAGGGGGGGGGGTGAATATGATTTTCTTAACTTCATTAAAGTTTATAAAACTTCAAGTGTTGAAAGAGCCGAGTGGTGTGTGATACTAGTTTGCAAAGATAACAATAAGTAGAGTAAGAGAGAAGAAGAGACACCACGATATATACTGGTTCGGGAAGGGGGTTTAGTCCTACCGTACGTCCAGTTGCGAATCAATGACACCGATACTATTCTTAGTATAATCCTTATGGTGGACTACAAAACGTATTACAATTTAACTTCACCGACTTTCAACAAAGCACGACGCTCACATAGAAGAGTTGCTACCTACGGTATTTCCGCCCTCAAAATCCACCCCTAAGAACTCGTGATTCGACTTAACCTATAACTCTAAAAGCCTTCCCCTTGGAAGCTTATCAAACCCTAACTAGATCTCAATGATCTAGGCTTGATCCCACGGATACAAGACTTCCCGTACAACTCGATAATGGAAGATAGTTTGATTTAAGAATCAAATCCCTAACCTAGCCCAAAGACTCAATTCTAATAGAAAGGGTATAAGAAAGAAGACCCTCGATAAAACACACAAGTATGGATTAGGTACTTGTGTGGCTCTCTTGTGGAGATGTGTTCACTTCAATAGAATGATAAGATGAGAAGATTAGAACACTTTGATGTTTAGACTTAGAGGATTAGATAAGTGAATAGAGAGGAAAGAATGTTTGCAAGAGGTGAGGAATACAAAGGCCAAGGGTAAGTATTTATAGGCCAAGAGTCTCAATTTGGGAAAAATACTTTGAACCTGGCGCGCTGCCCACGCTTCAGCGTGTGGCCAGCGCGCCAGAATCCCAAAAATGTTTTTCCTTGGGACTTTAACGTTTTAAATACCCGCACTTGTTAAACCCCC
Source organism: Tanacetum coccineum (assembly GCA_026074375.1). NCBI lineage: Eukaryota > Viridiplantae > Streptophyta > Magnoliopsida > Asterales > Asteraceae > Tanacetum > Tanacetum coccineum. Next base: position 35,473 of record BQNB010025510.1, on the reverse strand, counting down.
GATTGTACTTCACACTATGACCTTTCATATCTTTCTTCATTTTTCAGGTAACCATCGCAAATAGCCATTTGTTAAAAATTTTGTGAAGTATTAAAAGCGTTTTGCTTTGTTCGATAAAAGCAGAGATGGAAAAGAATTATCGATAGGGCATTTCGGGTATTTATCAAATGGGTATCTAGCTAGTTGGGATACAAGTAAGGTTAGAAGGGCTTAGTTACAAACCAAGAGAATTTTTTATGAAATATTCCTGCTTGGTGAAAAGGGGGGGGGAGATTTAATTTAAAATTTAAATTCAATTAACACATGTTGGATAAGGAAGTGAGTTGGAGATAGGTCTTGGCAATGATGTGACTTGATAAGATTAGATAGAAAGCACCCATCCAGGTAAGAAGAGCCTCTGAGCTCATTTTAAATGGAGGGTAGAGGCATGGAGAAGTGTCACACACGATAGAGTGGCATGATTATAGGGTTGTGAGGGGTGTGATTGTTATTGTGAGGTGAGTTAATGAGTGTTTAAAAGATGGTTTATGTTTGTTTGAGTTGTACATTAATCCAAGGGTTAAGAATAGATATGAGGGAGTTTGGATTGATGAGATGAATTATCTAAGAGTAGAGATGAAAGTGTGTTTGTTATGTTTGTTTAAAGGACAGTCATTGGTTTCAGAGGATAGAAGGAGGTTGGGAAGTTGGATTGATGATATATCTTGATCAAGGGTTGAGAAGAAGTGTGTGTGGTGTATGTAATTCTGGATTTATATGGGACAAGAAGATTATAGTGTATGTAGGTCGGAGAATATTTTGAATATGACATGGGAAAATTGTGGTAGGGAATGAAGGGAAACACAAAGGTACACACGAAGTATGTGTAAGGACTATGAATTGGCATTGTTGGGAAGGTTTATGTGAGGAGAGGATTATGTGTGGAAGGTGGTTTTGTTTGAAATGTGTTAAAGAGGAGTTGTAAGAGCAAGAAGGCTTTGGATGTAACGTGTGAGTTTGAGAATGTTTGAGGATGAAATCAAAAAGGATTCATATGACGTGAATAATCACATTGCATTAAGAAGAAAGTGTAGGAAAATGTGATTATGAGATGGCTTAGGATGAAGATGTGTAGAAGAGATTTTGTATCACTTGTTGGGTAGAAGGGATCTAACAAGTGATTAAATAGAAGGGGTTATAGAGTATTCGTAGATTAACGTGAGGGACATTTACATGTGAGAATGAGTTAGTTAAACATTTAAGGGTAAGATAGTAAGAAAAGTCAAGTATAATTAACTTCCAAATACCCAACTCATTAGTCATTTGGACTTTATCAATGATATCAAAACTTTGGATTTGTTCATAACTCGCTTGATGCAAACAAGCTAAATGCTTTGCCAATCTTAAGTAAAGCATTTCCTTAGCGCTGGGATTAGGATGGTTTTCGTATGGGACTTTTGCCTTTAGGTTACTGGAACCAATTAGGGATGGTCAGGACCGTTACATGTTTAGGATCAAGGGTGATCCAAGGCAACAATGGATATCTATCATTAATAATTTTGATGCAAAAGCCTAAGTGATTTGCATCGTAAGTAAAGCATATCCCATAGCGGAAAAGGATAAATTTAAGTAAAGTGGTTTGACGTGGTTTGACGGAAAACGGGTGTAATGCGCGTTATATGATTTAGATCATCGTAGATGGATTAGGTAATGATTATTTTTGTTTGTTGGTATGTGAAGTTTTAATCACACTAGGTTTAGAAAGATGTTTCGGACTTGGCTAGAGGCATTGATAAAAGATTGAGTTGGCATTTTATGTGACATGGAAGATTTATTTTTGCTCCTCTCTAGGTCTAAACCTTATTTGAAATTTTCCCAAATGATCAAATATCATATACATACCTTTATTGAAGTTTCCACATGTGTCGGGTAAGAGGAAAGCCGACAAGATCAAATCTGTAAAAATGGACTTCGCAAGTGGTGCGTTGGCCACGCGCTGACGCGTGCCCAGCGCGCCAGAGGCGAAGTCTGTTTTTACGGATTTGATCTCGTCGGCTTTCCTGGGTAAGAGGAAAGCCGACAAGATCAAATTCGTAAAAACGGACTTCGCAAGTGGCGCGTTGGCCACGCACTGACGCGTGCCCAGCGCGCCAGAGGCGAATATCTGGTTTTTCGGATTTAGGCTATCGTTTGTTATTTTATGTTTTGCGAATGTTTATTTGTCATCGTTAAAACATAAAGGAGATCCTAGTCAATGTTGCACCAATAGCTTAATACGTAAACGTTTTCTTAGATTAAAAGTATCTTAAACAGCTTATAAATCTAGATTATTTTCGTAGCTTATTTTAAGGTTTAGGTTTAAACTTAGTCAAAAAAATCAAAAATATTGTACTTTTTTGCTTAAAACGTTTAGTAGATCATTTACATGGCTTAAAATAGCTTAAAATCATCTTATTTTTGTTAAAAAAAATAGCTTATGCTTGCTTTTTCTGGGCTTATTCGTATTCATTTTGGCGATTTGATACTTGAAGACTACGGTTTGACATATGAATACCGCGGTTTGACCAAAGTTTAGGCAATTTGACCTCTTAACTAGGCGGTTTGATACTCCACGTCCAGCGGTTTGATATAAAGGTTAAGGTGGTTTGACTAAGCAATCCCGCGGTTTGATTGTCTTCTAGGCGGTTTGGGTTGTGTGCTACGCGGTTTGAGTTCTATATCAACCGATCTGTTCACAAGTCCAGCGCTTCGATCATTAGGGTTTCAGCATGCGATTTGATCTTCAAATTTACGTGATTTGAACCTTATCACTCACGCGATTTGAGATTCGAGTCTAAGGCGATTTGATAACTAATTCAAGCGGTTTGATCTCATTACATCCCGTGATTTGTTTCAACGATCTTTCTAAGTTTTTTCGATGACAATCATAAAATCATTGGAAGTAGAAAATAAATTACATAAGTTTTAAACCAATAGTTTTCTAACTCATTACATCCATCATACATCAAACTTCATACATTTTAACTAAACTCACGGTTTTGTGCATAAGTCCAATTAAACTTAAATTTGTGTCATAAACTATTTTAGTTGGTTACTTACACATAAGTAACTACACACTTATTTTTACAAAACTATACATTATGCAAGTAACACAAAGTTACTTACACATCTATTTTAGAATTTTCTTTAAATAGAAAATGCATTCTACATCATGCATGACATCACCATAATTTGATCATATCTAAGCAAGATCTGGAAAGATTACACAAGATTTTAGGAGATTTGATATCCAAAATCCGGATTTGCATACCAGGTTGTCGGATCCCTTGCCTAACACTGGTCGAATCCCTTTTGGAAGGGATCCGCCAGATCCAGTGAACAATGTCATGAATTTGCCTTTAAATAGCAAGCCATTTCTCATGTTTCCATCATCCCTCTCATACACATTCTCTCTAATATTATCTAACCTTTTATCTCAGATCAAACTTAGCTTCATATTTCATTTTTGGTGATTCTCTTATTAGAAGAAGATTTTGCCGAGTTAGCATAGGAGACGATCACACTCCAAGTTTACTTATTGCTAGTCTCCATCATCACATCAAGATCATCCTACTGATTCTTTCTCATCTTTCATTCATTGTAAACATAAACTTCACATTTTTAAAACATAGAAATCAAAGGGTTGGTCCTACCGGTGTTAGGACTCGGTGTTTAGATTTGTACCGAATAAAGTGTAAGCGACGTAGGGTTGGTTCTACCGGTGTTAGGACTTGGTATTTAGCTTTGTACCGAATAAAGTGTAAGCGACGTAGGCTTGGTTCTACCGGTGTTAGGACTCGGTAATTCTCCCCCCATCTACCCCCTAACAAGTATAAGCGACGTTGTGAGGCTTCTCCACTAAAATAAGGAGCTTGTAGATATAGTGTTTATGAACTTTCGAGTTGGATACTCGGGGAGTAAAGTAGGGAAAGGAAGGTATCTTTGTAGCCGAACCACTGTAAATACTTGCGTCGTGGTTTATCCTTTTTACACTTATTTATTGCATTTTTTATTTATTGTTTCATTGCATTTACAAATATACAATAGTGTACATCAATTACCAAAGATTTCACATAATGTAATCTAAATTTATTAAAATGTAAATTTTAATTGATAAAACTATTCAACCCCCTCTCTTATAGTTTTCCACAATTGGCATCAAGAACAAGTTATCAATTTTTTTAAAATATACTGTATTTTGAAATCTTAAAATCGATCAAAGTGACTTCGAAATAACTTACAAAGAGGTGTAAATCTATATACCATCATCTTTGAGCCTACATGTTCAATAAATTGGGAAAATAAATTTGATACATATGTAAAATCAAGGATATTTGTTTGGGGGGTTATTATAAACTTTCCATTAAAACCAAAAACATACTTTATAATAAACATAAGAATCATAAAACCAAAATAATGTTGTATAACTTATCTTCCAAAAAAGAATACGAAAAAATCTCTACTTTAAATTTGTAAGTTAAACAATATGAATAGTTTTGGTATTGATTAGATCTAATTCTATTATTATATTCTTAAAAGCTTTTGACGGAGAGTTTGCAAGTCAAAATCAAGTCAGGATAACTCTACAGACACTCTCAGAACAAATGGTGATCAAAGATCTATAAAGCAATAGATCTTGGGGTTTTAGAAAGACAAAGAAGATAATAAGGAAAAGAAAAAAGCAAAAAGAAGTTTGCCTTATGAATCATGACTACAAAAAGGTATACTCTGACTCTTCTTACTATAGTATATCTTATTTTGATAATAAATCTATGCATATAAAGTTTAATTAAAATTAACTGTTTTATATCGACAAGAACAAGCATTTGAAGAAAAAACACCTAGAGAATAAAGTCGTCAAACTAAGAGAAATGGTAAAAAGACTAGAACTTGATATTGAATGTAAAGTCATAACTTTATCTCATCTAAAACTAAAGATAATAATTGTTATTAAACAAATTGATAGTAGAAATACATCTAGGAACAAAAAATGCTTAGGATTCTTAGAAAAGATTTTTTAACAAAGAAAAATTATTATAAGCAAATAAAACCTTTTGAAAAATTAAAAGTACCTCTGATAAACCGGATCCAGCGGATCCCTTTTAAAATAGATCTGGCTCTTACAACCAAAGGGATCCGAGAAATTAAAATTAAAATTTCAATTTTTCCTTTTCCAAAACAAATGTTGTTTTTACAAAGAAAATGTCATTTAGAGTCACTACTAAAAACACTAAACAAACATCCACCTTATAACATAGTCAAAACAAAATAAACTTAAACCATCTAAATTATAAAACGAAATGGTTGAAAATAATAATATCAATCATCAAGCTTTACTCATTGAGGATCATACCCAACTCATTCACTCTTGTGCCAACCAAACAGTATATATATGATTCAAATAAGTTCATAAGATTTTGAGAACAAATTTGTTGAGAGCTTGAAAATTATTTCCAAAGATAAGTGCCAAAAAAAATTGTTATTAAAGACACGTGTCCAATTTGATGGGTCTATTTTCAAAGCATACAACAAAAGACTCATGGTGCTCAAAAAAATATTGGATGGTCAAAAGGTCAATGTATGTTCTCACATCGAGTCTATTAAAAAAACATATCTTGCTATTTGCTCTATGTGTTTTTGATGCACAACTTGAATCATATCTTCTATCAAAATTAGGATCTCTTAGGATAAGTAGAATGTTTTTAGGCTTTGTGCCCCAACAATATTCGATAATGAGCCATTTTTAGTCTTTCTTTTTAATTGGTCATTACTTGTACTATGTGTTAAACTCTTGTTTGATAAAGTGATTTTTTTATCGTTCCTAAAATGCACTATCATAATATATATAGAAAGTTAGCTTTTGTTTTTTCATCGGCTTATTGCTCCTCCTCTTTACTTTGTCTAACTAACCGCTCTATCAAACGAAATCATGTTACCACCGTCAAATTTGTTGTATCTAAACAACAAGTATTTGAGGTATTAAGCTTCTTTATGCAAAACCCCTCCTCATAAACTCCAAAACCAACGGCTACCTATTCCCCTATAACTTCTATATCTTTTTTCTCCCATCCCTTACAACACACACCTCATTCAAAAATCAAAACACCTCATTTTCCCTCTCCCTCAATACCCAAAACCCTTATCCATGGAAGTCATCTCGGAAATATTTAGCCTCATCATGATCATCATTATCATCTCGCTCGTCATGCTTCTCTATCCGATACTCAAGTTCTCGCATGGAGATTTGTTTTTCGTCTTGGCATTTTATATTTTCGTTATTTACCCAATCCTTTGTATATCTTTGAGCAATGAAATGAAGTATAAATAAAATTGTTGTCTTTAGTTATTATTATTGTTTTTGTATCGTTGGTTATACATATTTTCATGCAAACCGCACACACTCTCGTCACAATCTTCTACTAGGCACATGTCAAAATTAGCTTTAGACTATTTAAATTAATAAAATTGCTAGTAAGTAAAAACTACCTCGAACAAATACTTACATTAAAAATAATAACTAAAAATGGGACAAAAATTCTCCTATAACACTCGGATCCTTTCGTAAAGAAGGTCGGATCCCTTTCAAAAGGGATCTGGCAGATCCGACTATCTGATGTTTAAACATATCAGTTCCTTTTTGCCATTGTTAAAAACAAATCCCTTCTCCAAAACCACCATTGACGAACTAAAACAAAACCATTCTCATCACCACGTTTAACCACAGTTAAATTGTGTTTCTAGTCACATTGTAAGTTATATTCTTCATCCATCTCTTTGATTTAATCTTAGATTATTATTTTTTCAAAATTAAGGTTTATAAAAATTATACATTCATAAGCAACAAATTTAATATAGATAACTAATTATGCTTCCCTTAGTTAGGAATTGCATCTTAGCATTAAATTTAAAACCAAATTATGCATATAAACCCCATGTCGATATTTTTCAAAAATCAATCACAACTAGGATCATCAGTATAAATAATGTACTATGCATTGTTAATACATGTAAAAAGGGATTTTAAACTCAAAAGCGGATTCTCAATAAGATTCTAAGGACACTCTTTAAAAATCGCCAAAATATTCAGATTAAATAATATATTTTGAATCGAAATAATCCTTAATCCATAACCGGTATATGTAAACGCCAGAACTAAGAAAACGTCATAACTAAAAACACGAAAAAACATTATACTTATTTTTGTTTCTTTTAGGTTCGAAAATGCCAAGTGCGATTCCAAATGATCACAAAGACACCGTTCACTACATTCCCATGCATAATCGTTCTGACGGTCTCTCGAAAGACGAAAAAGCCATCTTCAAACACCTTGAAAAACGTCTTTTTCATGAACGACGAGTCGTTGATCCATCCTACATTGGTCACTCTAATGTTCCCAAGGTCTCCTCCGCTATCAACTTTGATTGTCTTTTAAACATTAACGAACAAATTTGTCCCTTGTTTGTTCTTGAATTCTACAAAAGTGTTTGGATCACTCAAAACCGTGATCAAACAATCTCAATTGCATTCATAATCAAAAATCAAGATATTGTCCTTCCGCTCTCCAACTTTGCCGAAATCCTCCGTGTTCTATGCGAAGGAGCATGCATGTACACGGTTGATTGGTCTCTTGCAACTCTCCCGAAAAGCTTGGATTCTAATCCTACCTATCACACTCATTTGGATGACCCCGTTTTCATTCGTGACACCATTTTTAATCAAAGGCCTTCACCCTCTCGTTACACAAAAAAGGGTAAACTTATTTTTTGAGACCCATTTCAAATGGAACTCAATTAAATGAAGCCCATTTTCAAAAAATAGGAAGTAATCCTTAGCGAGAATGTACTTAGCCTCACCAGAAACAAAGATCATCTAAATGCTTATCTTGTCTACATGCTCTATTGCCTTGCCACTCAAAAGCCCTTCAACCTCGCCTATTACATGGTCAAAAGAATAGTTGGTGTCATTAAAAATGACAAAATGGTGCTCTCGTATGGTATGCTTCTTACTCGCCTTTATAAGTTTGTTTCCACCATTTAACCATGTCCCTTAACCGATGGTCATTTCCTTACACCACATGCTATGGTTCCTCTCACCGAGGGACGAGTTAAAAGGTTAATGGTTGACGAGAAAAGACCTCATCCACCTACTTCCTCATCCTCTTCGTCACAATCTCAATCTCAAGAAGAAAATGACCTGGTGGACAACTGATGTGTTTCGAAAGCTTTAAATTTATAAGACTAAAATTACCAGTTTATGAAATGGAAACACACGGGTAAAAGTATAACCCCCGTATGTAGTATAACATTTTAGGTAAGACTAGGTCGTCCACAGGGATTTGATTTATGTTTGAGTAATCGTAGTTAAAATGAACTTTAATAATTTTAAGATAAATGGTGCTGGAATCAATAATGACAAAGATGACTACTCGGATAGCTTCATGTAATTTCTAAGCAATGGTGATAATCACGATCTCAGATTTAGGGTTTAAACTTATAAAAAGGATTTCTCGTCAGACTATAGATAAATCTTTAAAACTATATAGTTCACAACGGGTCTTTTGATCTATAGCGTTATAAGTATACAATCAAAGTTAATAATCAAAGTTGATAAGATAAGACACGATAGGATTTCAACATAAGCTTAAGATTAAAAGATCGCAATCATACCAAATGCTTATTCATTATATTAACTTCCCCGAGTAGTCATAAGAGGTTTAGCCTCTCATGACTATGGTGTTCATGATAACAAAGTTTAGTAGAGAAACAAGAAACATACGAAATTCAGATTGAGAAATGGATTGAACACCACTTTTACAAGTACGAATTCGTACAAAAACCTTATTTAACTAGATGCTACGATGATGATCTTCGTTCTTCCTGGAATTTCGTGCTAAACTCCAGAAATTGATGAAGATTGATGGAGAGATATTTGTTGTAGAATTGTGTATTAATTTTGTGAAATATGACAGAATTTTCTCTCAATTTATAGGTTGGGTGAGGGCAAAAGTGCGGCGCACTTCCTTGAGAAGTGCGACGTACTTTGCTTCTTTAATGCTGAGATGAAGTGCGGCGCACATGATGTAGAAGTGCGGCGTACTTTGGGTATTAACTGTCCTTTATTAACTTCGCCCTGAAGTGCGGCGTACTTCCTGAGAAGTGTGGCGTACTATGCTTGATTCTTGGACTTAGTATTATCTTTTTCTTCCGTAAGGTGTAAAATACTTGTGTCTTTAGTCTTTTTGAGCTTCAGATGTCTTCAAGTAAACCTGCACATATTTTATGTTTTTAAGTATCGAAAGTTCACGAGAAATGATATAAATAGATACAATAACGCCTCCAAAAACATTTATAATTAAGGCGTTATCAAATCCCTCCACACTTAGCTATTGCTTGCCCTGAAGCAATTAAAGCGAGAAAACAAGATTCATTTATCGTGACGTGGAATTTTTTTTAAATTTACAAGTGTTTACAGTTTTTATAACTTTTTAGGCATAGACATATAACAGAGCACCTCACATGGGAAATGTGTTTGATTTATATTCACTCAAGCCACTCAGATAGGGTTTATATTGTGAAGTCACTCAATTGCACAAACATAATCTAGATAGCTACCATAGGCTTATACGAGACACATAAACATGCCCGTTGCGGCGTGAGCACCTAGACAAAAATCTCAAAGAGGTAAAACGTGATGCTGATGAGGGTGAATAACATGTATCGATTCCATGTGCCAACATAAGACTTATACTTTGAACTTTTTTTACCAAACGCTTCGATAACTAAGGCTGGCACAGAACTACTTTCTTCAACTTTGGATACTTTAGCAGATTAGAAAATAGGGAAAATTAAGGGAAAACAGTATTTCCCGGGGCATAGAGATATATAGCTTGAGAGAGCTTGTCTTTGAACAAACGCCATAATTTTCCAGGTCCAGTCTATGTTACATGCATAAGAGTAAACACACAAAAGCACACAAAAAGAAAATATTTTTATTTTTTTAGAAAATAAAACAGAGGAGAATAGACTCCTCCACACTTAAGTTAAAGCACGGGTTGCCTCCCGAGAAGCGCTTAATTTTGAAATGAGTTATTAGCTAGACTCGTACTTCTAGGGTTCATTCTTTGGGAAAGAAGGGATTAAGTTCTTCCCTTGGGTCATTATCTTCTTCATGGTAGAGTTTGAGTCGATGGCCATAACAATGAAGGTCTTGCCATCTTTTCCATATAGTTCAACGTATTCGGATGGATATTGGTGTTTTACTACATATGGTCCAAGCCATCGAGATTTGAGTTTTGGGTGTTTAAATTTGTACTTAGAATGAAATAGCAGCACTTTGTTTCCGTGCTTGAATTCTTTTCTCATTTTGAGTTTTATGTCGTGCCAAACTTTGGTTCTTGCCTTGTATAAACGAGAGTTTTCATAATCTTGATGGTGAAATTAGTCTAACTCGTGCAACTGGAACATTCTTTTCTCACCAGCGGCGATGAGATCAGGATTACAGTTTTTTAGGGCCCAATATGCATGGTGTTCTATTTCAAAAGGTAAATGGCAGTTTTTTCCGTATACGAGTTTGTATGGTGTGGTTCTGGTTGGTGTTTTGTAATCGGTTCGAAAGGCCCACATAGCATCATCAAGTTTTCTTGACTAGATAGCTAGATTGTCTTTCACAGTTTTTTCAAGGATTCTTTTAAGAGCTCTGTTAGTGTTTTCAACTTGTCCACTCGTTTGAGGGTGATATGATGTAGAGGAACGGTGGTTAACTCCATATCTTTTCATTGTTTTTTCTATTATTTTGTTGCAGAAATGAGTTCCTCGATCGCTTATGAGAGCTTTGGGCATTCCAAAACAGCAAAAGAGTTTTTTCAGGAATGAAATAACAACTCTGGCATCATTGGTTGGTAAAGCTTGAGCTTCGGCCCATTTGGATACATAATTGATGCGGTCGTCGTTAGACTTCTACACGAAGTTTTACAACTCCCTAGGCAGAGCACCTAATCGTTGTAGTAGTAGTATAGGCAAGACTCGAGGGGTTGTTATCGTTCACTCAAGGAATATGTTGGGAAGGCTTGATCACTGTCTAACTGAATTCTAAGGGTTGAAAGAAGATTATTTTTGTATTTTTATATCTTATGAAAGCAGGCAAAATCATATATTTGAAAGGTGGTTTGGTTTTAGTTATTTAACTATATATAATCTAAGCTAATGGTAATAACAATATAATAAAAGACTGTGTTTATTTAATCATGTATTACTCCCTAGATTGCTTCTCCTAGTGTTGTTGCCTTGTCACACTTGTGATGATATGTGTAATTATTTTCTAAGTCATGAACGAATTACACGAACCCGCCGTCTACTTAGTATTCCGTTAAGGCAACGCACAAGTAAGGTAGTATGAAGACTATTACAAGGCCCCCAAGGGTATACTAAGTGCATGTGAAATATATTAAGTGTGGATCAACCATATTAGGAGGCAAGGTAGTATGAAGACTGTTACCCGATGGTATCCTTTATACATAATCATGTTTTCCTAGACATATCAACAACGATGCAGACAAAAGTTGGTTTTCAAAGACCTAACATGCACATCCATCACAAGAAGCAACACCTATAAGATCTACATTCTAGGTTTCATACAATCATAAATAAACACAATAGGAGGTTTAGCCAAGCATGTTATAGATAAACCAAGAACATAGATGAATCAAACAACACATAGACATATTGAATAATTAAATAAACCTTACCTGATTAAAATAGGAGTTGGAGGAAGTACAATAGGGTTTTTAGGCCCTAAAATCATCCCTAACAGCTGCTAAACGAACTAGGGTTCGTACCCTCTTTTTATTCTAAAGTTACACACCCAAAACCCTAAATTCGAGTTTGTATATATAGGAAAAACGCTGTGACGGCATCACGTTTTTGTCGTGACGTATAACAACCCAAGAATTTTCATCAAATAAAAAACCTATTTTTCTATTATCACAATTGTACGGGGAAATTTTTCGCTTTATTACATTAGTTGTATTGTCAATATCTCAGTATGTCATGTAACTTACATAACTAAAGTAGACGAGCTCACGCAACCTATCTATGGCCATCCTGTCTTCATACATGTCAAGCAAATATCATAAAATGTCAAGTCAATATCTTAATATGCTTATTACAAAGTACATTATTTCTATAATGTACCATTTGCAACGTTATATCAAAACGGGCTTTAAACCGTTATCGTATACCTCTAAACCCTAATTTCATGAAGGGTTAATATCTAAAGTGAATATACAAGCTACTAAAGCATATGTACAAGTAATATAACATCTCATTTGAAATATAAACTCCCTCTAAGTCAAGTACAAGTCTTATAAAGCACAATGTACAAATCATGAAGCATGAACTCCAAAATAGCCGTTTTACCTCCGTTTTCATTCTAGTTTCTTCATCACCACTTGTGTACAAGCTACTACACTCAATGTACAATGTGTAAACCCTAATTATTCTATTCATAAGCTTTCATACACATTTTTACACTCAAAACCCTAATTCAAAAGTCAGAAACCCTAACCCGAGCAAAATAGTAAATCATGACCCGTTTCTTGGTTTTTATCCATCATAACCCCAAACCAACACTCAAATAAGTTGTAATAACTTAAATTACAACATTAACAATCATATCCTATCATCATTTCATCATTTCAACAACAATATTCAAGAATTAAACCCAGAAAACCCTAATCTAGTTTTAACCCTAAAACCTAAAACTAGGCCCTAGTTCAGAATCGGATCAGTCTATAAAACATAGGATCTGAGAAATATCAATAGGATCTGGATATTAAGTGAAAACACTAGGTTGTAGCCCTATGTCTTGTGATCATTTTGCCGGTGGAATCAACCCGATTCGACGTCGGATGAATTAGTTACAGCCGAAATGGCAAAGGTACGCAGATTCTGCACACCTGTAGTAAATGGCTATTATCTCTAAATTTTTCTATAGTAACCCTCAAATATGTAAAACTAAACGTTGTAGAGGACTCAAATATCTAACAATGCTCGGTGGTTTGAGCTTCAACGGAATTACGGTTTGTAAATGGCAACCATTTTACCGAGACTGATGTTGGCTGTCCAAAAACAGCCATGTATAAATCAAACCAAACACCCCTAAAACGTCTAGAACCACCTCCACCTTGCATTCTAGCCTTCATTACTCATCCCCTAGCCTCTCCACATCACCCCCCATGTGTCCTAACCTGGTTATCAAAGTTTCTTGGCCTCTAAGTGTTGCTAACACTATAAATAGGAGCACATATACTTCATTCTAACTCATCCCCCACTTCTTCTTTCTATAACCCAATTGAGCAAACATTCTCTGCTCCATATGATCCTAGGATCATATAAGAAGATCATTCAAGCAAAGCTTTGAAGATTTGAAGCCCCGGGAACAAGATACAAGGCGTACGAGTGGAAATACTACCCGAAACGACCCATTTCCACCATTTTTGCTCCTTGAAGCTCAAACCCAGGTTTTGAATGTTCTACTTCTGCTACTACACCCTTATAATGTTCATATGATCCTAAATATACTCTTGTTAAAGTTTCATAACTCAATTCATGCTCATTTTCCATTTTGATCCAAAACCGTACACCCGAAACCCTAATTTTTCGCGTTTTTCCGCTTAAAAACTAATGTTATAATGATTAAATATTGTTATAATCTATCCTAGCATGCTTAAATAATGTTAAAATAACCACTTTATTGATTAATGAAAGAAGTTTGAACTTAAAACCCCCATATACGTTTTGAAACCTAATTTGACCCCTTATGCTTCCTGCCTAACGAATCATTAATTTAAACTTCGTTATGTTACAACTTACATATTTTTTTTATTATAACTTATAAGATATCATTTGAAATGTTTAACATAAGCTTGCAATGGCAATTTGGACATGTTTTTAATTGAAAATCCATGCAAGGGGTATATATCGTAACTTTCTGAAATTAATAACTAGAAGGGCTGAATATGTCATTTTATCAAAGTTATAACTATAGGGGTAATAATATGTCACTTTTCAAAGTGCAAGGTTTACTTGGTATATCTTTTAAAGTTGAAGGACCAAAGTCGAAAAGCGTCAAACTCTACGGTAAAATCTGCCAACTTATTAAACTCAAGGGTCTAAAAAGTAACATCTTGAAAAAGATCAAATCATGTTTTAAAACCTTACGACATAACTTTAATTAACGCTTCTCGTGCTTAACATTTCCAGATATTGATCAAAACGCTTAAAACCGATTATATCATATCACAATACTAGGGAGCTTCATATTAAGGAGTTTCATCTTGGTATTACGTTCTGACTGAGTTGTTGGGTTTACGATTTAAAGTGACCTAGCTCCTCAAACGTTTACTGAATGACTTCATGAATTATGATGGCCCGAACAGTATACAATAATTCCAAGACCTCTCATCAAACTCAAAACCTTAAAACTAAAGTTCTAGATACAATCTTCCAAAGACTCAACATATATTACTCGGTTGCGTGACAATGCTATTTACTATCAATTTGCTATATCAACCTTCCCCGGTTACGATGTGATAATGTCGTCACTTTCCAATTTGTGGAATATTTTATTACAACTACATATCAAGTGATAGTTCATAACCTCGCCTTTAATTATTTACTGTTTTATAACCCGCGAGTTTCATCTTGGTATTACGTTCTGACTGAGTTGTTGGGTTTACGATTTAAAGTGCCCTAGCTCCTCAAACGTTTACTGAATGACTTCTGAATTATGATGGCCCGAACGGTGATACAATAATTCCAAACTCTTCAATCAAATTCATAACTCTTAGAACCAAAGTTCTAGAGTACAATCTACCTAAGACTTGACATATTTACTCAGGTTGCTTGACGTGGCTATTTACTATCATTTTGCTATATCAACCTTCCCCGGTTAAGATTGTGATAAGGTCGTCAGCTTTCATTCTGAAATAATTATTGCATCTACCTATCAGGTGAAGTTCATAACCTCGCCTTTACTTATTTTACATGTTTTATAAACCCGCGAGGGGGATACATGCTTGTTACAAACTCTTTTACATACTCGTTTATCTTATAACAATGTGATTACTTTTCAGAGACTTAGTGAATTTATAGCCTCGCATTTCAATCTTTTCATAAACTCGTGAGGGGGTACCTGCTATAAATTACGAATACATGTGTTTTACAAATTACATGTTATCCTGACATATCATTACAATTATTACACTATGACTTGTATTCAAACTGTTTATCAAACCTATGAATTTCACTCAACCTTTGTGTTGACTTTTTAGCATGTTTATCTCAGGTTATTGAGCAATATACGGCACGGAGTGGCATGGACTCGAAGATGGCTAAAACTTGTTATCATTCACATTGTATGTAACTAGATTTTGGGACCTGCCTTTGTAAAACTCTGATTTGAAATGAATGATAACGTATCTTTTGAACAAACGTCTCTTTTGGGTCATTTTCTATGATTATGATTGTTGTTTCCATGAAGTAATACCCCAGATTAGCTTCTGCTGCTATATGTAAAAATGGGGGTGTTACAGATCGTATCAGCGCCATGGTTATAGAGAACAAGGTCAAAACCTTAACTATAACCACGTTTCTTTTCTAGCCATCAAAGTCCTCTGTGCTACTACAATCCGGATCAGTATGTAAAGATACATAATTATTATACTATATTATATCATAAATAACTTATGTTATTTACAACTAGGTTGTTAATAGAACGATGTCTTCTCCCAATTGCTCTACTTCCGATATTGAGGATGCTTTTTCCTCTATGAATATTCTTAACTATACTTCGGTCTCATCAGATTATTTCCCAGCTTCATTGGGAAGCAATTTTTTTAACTCTTCGGAAAACTCTAACGATAATATGATTCCACCGGTATTCTTATCTTTCTACAATAATACTTATTTAAAGAACGTACAAGCATTTTATGCTAATGAATTACCTATTTCATCACTAGATCCTATTACTCCACCAGCTATTTTGACTCCATCTTCGGTATTACCACCATCATTACTATTTGATCCTCGATATTTCTTTGTTCCTGAAGAACTATTACCACCTAAGAAACGAATCTGTTCCCCATCTTCTTCCTTAACTACGTTATCTAATCCATCTCAGAATCAAACCCGTAATTTGGTATCACCATCTTCCTCAGTTTATACTCCTACCGTACCTTAGATATTAGAAATAGGAAAAAGTTCAATTAAGATGCATCTGAAACATCATGAGAAACAAATCGAAGATATTTTGAATTACTTAGATGAACTCTCTTTTCATCGCATTGAGAAAATAGAAGAAGGACGTACTAATGGTAACAAACTAAAGACCGAACTTAAGAGAATCCGTACTCAGATTATCAAACTTCAAAAAAAGCAATTAGGGCAAAGAGATAAGATTGCTTTTGCTCATTACAGAATTTCCGATCTTGAACGAATCATTGAGAAAATCCAAGCTCGACACCAAACGGATTAGGAAGATCTTTAGGATATCATCTACCGGTTCGAAATCAACAAACTCTTAGACTAGTTATAGATTTATCTTAGCCACGGGATGTGGGGTATAAATAAAAACGCTTGTCAAATCTTGACTATGTACAGTAAAAAAAGGCAAGGTATTTATAAAGGAAATCCCGTTTCATACCTTATTGTTTCCAACTTATCTCTCCTTCATCATCATTTCCACCATTTGCATCATTATCTCTGTCTTTATCATAACCTCTAAGTGCTTAAAATTCAAAAATAAGCATTACTCTTTAAGCATTTTAAGCATCACATTCTCTTTTAATACTTTTCAAAACTTATGATATCATTCTTACTACGTGTTATCCTCTGTTGATAGAATGTCTCCCAAAAGGACGTTAACATCTGAAACACCAGTCATAACTTTAGCTGCCATCCAGCAACTAATTAATGATGGCATTTCCTCAGCTCTGAAAACACAAACTGCATCAATGGCAAGTGCTAGTAATCCTAATAGGAACACCGGACCTACTGGAACTCCTGTAGCAAAAACGGGAAACTATAAAGAGTTCATTAGCTGTCAACCTTTCTACTTCAATGGTACGAAAGGAGCTGTTGACCTCATCCGCTGGTTTGAACGTACCGAATCAGTATTTTCTCGTAGCAAGTGTGCCGAGGAAGACAAAGTGACATTTGCTACTAGTACTCTAACCGATGATGCCTTGTCTTGGTGGAATGCATACGCCCAACTTATCGGAATAGAACAAGCCAATAAGATCACCTGGACCAAATTGAAAAGGCTCTTAACCAATAAGTATTGCCCTCGAACTGAAGTCAAGAAGATGGAAGACGAATTTTACAACTTGGTTGTGAAAGGAAATGATCTTAAGACTTACATTAGGAGATTTCAGGAATTAGCCGTCTTATGCCCAAACATGGTACCAAACGCCGAGAAACTATTGGAAGTCTTCATTAGTGGATTACCCAGAAGTATTAAAGGAAATGTTACTGCCTCGAAGCCTCAAACTTTAGAGGAAGCCATCAACATAGCCCAGAGATTAATGGATCAGATAATAAAGCGTGATTCTGTACAAGAAACCAATAATCACAAACGAAGGTTTGAAGATAGAAGAAACACTAACAACAACAACTATCCCAATGAACACAACAATAATAACCACTCCAACAATCACAATCACAACAACTACCAAGATAATCGCAACAATAATGTAGGATCGTTTAATTCATAACACTGTGATGATTCTAGTGATTGGGCTAGTTTCTAGAGAGAGAAACACTTGAGAGAGTTTTCTAGAGAGAGAAAAAGTGTTTCTATGAAATGAAAAGAAATGACTAGCTTGCCTCTTCCAAAGTTGGAAGAGGCTTATATAGTTTTTACAAAATACCGGGTATTAGTACCCGGCTTAAAACCGAAAGACATACGATTAACTATTAAACTACGAACTATTATAAACAATAAATATACGGGGTGACCGAGTCTTTTACTCATATCTAACAATCTCCCCCTAAGGGAGGTCACCCTTGAAAACACTAGACTTAAGCTCTTACAGCTTGCAGTCTTTTGATTCTTCATGTTACATCTAGTACTTTGTTGTAGTGATCTTTAGATAACAATTGAGCTTGTTCACTTTGACTTGTTTTGATTTTGATCATGAGCTTTCTTGAGATCATCAGCCAAACTTAATCTCTCATCATCTAGTAATTTATTGCCATCTTGTGCACTTGTGAAGAAGAATATGATATCAGAGTTTGCGGAAGCTTTGACACCTTTATGAGATCTTTCATAACTTCATAACAAGTGTAGGTCGTGTCTGAGCATTCGGTTATTAACTTGACATTACTGGAACTGGGTATCTCCATCTCCATCTCCATCTTTAAATGATCCTGTAATGAAACAGTTAGCAATAAAGAGAAAATTGATTTGAAAAATCAGTCTAAGTGTTAATTATGAAAATATTTTGTAACACTTCGATAGTTTTGATTGGTTGTCAAATGTTCAATAACCGTCAATTCTTATGCTGGAACAAGTTTGATTCACGTAGAATCGCACCATCGTTTCTTTCCAGTTGACACAAGTTTGATTCTTGTAGAATCGCACAAGTCACCTACCTAGAGCTTGTTTGATGTAGGCTCTAGCAGGATTTCCATCTTCATAGTGAATACCTTCGTATCACTCGGATGTTCTGGCAATATCACAAGGATAATGCGTAGGACTCTTAAGATAACCTTGTTTCCACAGTGTGTGAAAGACAAGATAAATGGAAATGTGTCCTAACGAGATTAATTGATGATCTCTTGGCTCTAGACTCGAAAGTGCGCTTTGATTTAGTGGATCGGAGGCGGGGAGCTAACTGCCACCTTTTCACATAGCGACTTATCGGAGTGAGTGAGTCAGTAGATTGCTTGTTTTAGTTCCATGACTATGAGACAAGTTTCTTTCAAGAGAAACTTGAATGGCTGGGAAAGGTTGTGCATTGCATCACTGGGTTCATGATGTCGTCTTCAATGTCAGCAATCAACTTGTGATTCTGACAGCATTTGTATTGACCCAGTTTCTGCCTTAAGTGTATGGAGGGCTTCTTTCTTTAACCTTTATCTGTTTCTAATTCTTTTCATTCCTCTAACACCTTCAGTGTTACCGAGACTTCTGACAAGCACTTGTGGGTATATTCCAGTACTAGCTCTATCTCAATTGGCCTCTTTACCTTGTTATTTCACATTTACTCCTTTTAATCTTCCTTTGGACTTCTGTACTAAACTAGTGATTGTCCCTCAGGTAGATCCCTCGGTTCTGGCAGGATCATAGGAACGAGTACTTTAACCTTACCATCTTATAACTTCCGATAAAAGTAATACATGGGCGTTCTTTTGGTATAGTTCACCTTGCAATAAAATCACTGTTGAAAAACCAATTAGGTACGTATGTTTATAACTATCAAAGTGTTTAGTACCGATTGTTATGCATTCAGAAAAGCCACCCCTCAACATGTGCATCGGTATTTGAGATTGTTTGCACATAGGGGTGGAGAATTACACTTGAGAACCTTTGATGTTATGATCAATATTTTAGTTACAGCATGTGTATGGGAACATATTATGCTCCCCCTCAATCGTTGAGGGATTGTGTTTGTGTCAGATATGATAATTTGAAAGATTTTTTTCGTTTAAACTTCAAAAACCTGGTTTTTTAAGTTTAATGAAACCATTGAAAGATTCATACACTGGAACACATAACATAAATTCCTACAAGTTAGAATGTACAAGATGTATGTTGCATTACGATGAATTTTATTTCTTATCATTTCACTTCTCATGATTAGTTGGTAGCCAATATCTCTGAGTCTTCCACTAATGATGCATTCGAGATTTCTGAACATTAACTTTCTCCTAAATATCTTGATGACCTATAGGTTTTTGTAGTGGGGTGGTGGTGGTGGAAGTGTTGATGTTGTATCAGTTGTCTCTGTTACGCTAGAGGGAACATCAGCTGATGCAGTGAGAGCTCTAAAGATTTGGTTCCTTAGCTTCTTTTGTCTCTCCAAGACCCGGTTACACTTTCCAATCGGCACTCAGACATTAAATTTGAACAACACTCTCCCCCTCAATCGATGACCCATTTTCTATTGAAAGAGCTGTAGTCATTGATTGAGTGTCAAAATGTCCGGATTGATTTTCAAAAAACACTTTTACCACGTGAGTTTAACACAAATAATTTTGAAGAATCAATTAAGAAAAATTATTTGGTTATCAAACAGGAAGACTTCTCTTCCGAATTAAGAAAAATGCACCGAAACGTACATTAATCCCAAATTGTATGGATATAAAGTAATCCATGTTAGAGTAAAATTAATTACCCGTTGTTAGGAACTGTGTCTTTCAGAGACAATCTTTCTTCAATATGTGGAACCGGGTTGCAATTTGAAGTAAATTGCAAACCATTTTGTAATTACATAATGACTTAATATATTTACTCAGGTTTATTTTATGTACTTATGTACAAAGGATACAAGAGGACACTTCATTTACTCATCCTCTCCTTCTTGAAGGCGGGCGTGGTACTAGTTCCCATACTTTAAGTCGATCAAATTCGTGAACTTCATCTTACATAGCTTCAAACCAGCTATCTTCATTCACGGCCATTTTGTAGTTCTTTGGATCGACTTTTGAGAGTACGGTATGGTAACATCACCACAAAGCATCGGAAGCTAACTGTTTTCTGGTGGATACCGGACGAGAAGGATTACCAATGATATTATCAAGAGGGTGATCCCTGGACCATTTTATGAGATGATCCGGTGGTTGATTCACTTGGTGGGGTTTAGCTAAACTAACATCCCCTGATGTTGACTGTGCAGAACTAGGTTCTCGTTCAACAGGGTTAACTGAGGGATGAAGGTCAGCTTGAGTAATTGAGGTATCTTCGATAGTTGGTTCAGTACAAACACCTGAGGAAAGACAGGAGGTGCACTTATAAGGATTGCAGTGAATGACTTGTAGAAGGTGCATCTTGATCAATCGTTGTAGAAAAAGATGTATGGTAGAATAGAAAAGAAACATTTGGAAGCCCTTTAACAACAGTAGCCATAGGTACTGGTTCACTATCTGTAGATTGCACAAAGTATTCATCGAACATCGATTGGAATAAAATCTCCAGATCTTTATCTGTTAGTGGAATGTTTGTAGTTGCAGGGACATGTGATGTGGCGAGCCCTGAATTGAGTTGTCTAGGGGTCATCATGAAAGGCTCGGGTCCTGAACTGATGCGTACAAGAGCCATCCATTCCTCTAAATCAAGTTTTGAACAGCTTGAGTCCAGATACCAAAGGATGATCTGTACCACCTGCATTTGAAAACAGTCGAATTTGGAGGGTTTGGAATTTCGGATCCCCAATTTGTGTTGGGGTCATGTTGGTTAGCTGACACAGTAGTACATGTCACAGGAAGCCTAGTTAAAGGGCATGTCCCTAACGGCAAATTTCTTTCTGTGGGTTCTCCATTGATAACCACAATTAAGTTTTCTGTGGTGAATTTCTTCCTTTTGGGTCTCCTTAATTGATTAACAAACATTAGCAAATAGTTTACCCGTTGCTTTCCAAACCTGCTTGGTCTTGTTCAAACTGTTATCAGACAGCTTGCCTTTTGGTTGCCAAATCTGCTTGGTCTTGTTCAAACTGTTATCAGATAGTTTACCTTTTGGTTTCCAAATCTGCTTCCCTTTATTCAAGACAATTTTAACAGTGGGGGTAGCATTCACAAAGCTCAAAATATTAACAACACACATTTCATGATTTGCAGAATTCAAACATTTGTTACACGTTTTGCACACAGATTCAGAATTCAAATTAATTACAACATGCTTAGAGCTAATGCTAGAATCAACTCGATTCACTTTTGTCCAAACAGACTTATTTGTTCTAGGATGGTCTTCTACTTTCTTGTTATTCACACTCTTAGCTGGCAGGATCCTATTGTGCTTTGTATTGCTTCTAGGCTTTGATCCGCATTGCACGAGTGGAACTGCTTACTCCTGTAGAAGGAATCACCTGGACATTAGACGGTTGAGTTTTCTGGTGCACTCCATGTTTCTGTGTGTTATTAGTAGATGTACTGCATGTATCAGTAAAAGTAACTTGCTTTTTCCTAGTTAAAGGGATAGAAGGAGCCTTGCTATCTCTTTCGGTGAATTCTTTTGGGCAAGTGCCAATAACATATTCTACCAATTCCTGAGAAAGCTTAGTGTATTGACAAGCAATAGTTAAGATTTACATTATCTAGTGGTTTAACTACTCTAGTTTTCCTCATTCAATCTCCATAACTGTTTATACACTCTCTTAAGATGAGTATGATTTGATATAGGTTAAATGAGCATTCCTATTGATTTAAGGCGAGGAGGGATTGGTTCTACAATCTTTGGCGTACATAACCAGGAGCAGAACTTTGTATTTGACAGAACTTCTTGCGAACCAACTTTCAAATTGCTTCGATTGAGCCTTTTGATCCTCAATCTGTGTAACAAGGAAGATGTCTTTTCATTAGGTGGAGAGCACGCGTGATCTGAAAATAGACTCAAACAATTCCTTGTAATGTGCTAATTCTTCTAGTTCTACTCTAACGCATTATTTTGTTCAATAAGTGTAGTGACTGCCGTTTAGCATTATTAGGCTACAGTTTTTGTCATTCACTTCGAGACTAGAACTTGCAAGTCTCTAATATTCACGTTGTCTTTTTCTTGAATCGATTTTCTAGTTTGTTAATCTTGATGAAATTGAGTTAAATACAGGTACATCCTGAGAAGTTGTGATTTGTTTATTGTCAAAACTTTCTTGTAGGTCGTTGATACTTTAATTTGCAAATTTAGGTATTCCCTTTCAAGTTTTGAAACATGTTTTATCTCATTTTGAACTTTAGACATCTCAGTTTCAAGATCTAGACAACGTGATTTTTCCACATCATACAACAGTTGATTCGACAAACAATTAGCAATCAGATTCTCATTTGCAATGAGAAGGTTTTTCCTTTCAATTTCAGCACATTGCTTGTCCACAGTATTCTGGTCCACTTCGTCATTCATTTGATCAAAAATTTCTTCCATTACTTTAACTTCTTTAAAGAGGGCCGTTTGAACTCCTGCAAAGTGTTCTTTAAGAGTTTTGAAAAATGGAATAACTTCAGTGAGGTACATTCTTTTTGTTTTGCTTCAAACCTCTTTCCCCTTCTGTAACACCTGTTGGGGGTGATTCTCTTTTTGCAAGTTTTGTCAAATTCCGTAAAAAGTTGTGTGAGTACATAAAGATTAATCTTCACTTGACTTTTAGTTGGAAGAACTCTGGGGACAAGCTTGACAGGAGTATTGGGTGGATACACTGTCAATGCTGAAAGTGGTTTTGGAACTGAAGGTCTCAGCCTTTTCCTTGTTAAATATTATCTTTGGACCAAATATCTATTGGGGGACAGATTTCTTTGTGAGCAAAGAGGTTGCATGAAGTTCTCCTTCGAGTAAATCTGGGGGGGGGCAATCCTAACTTTATTTTCCACACATAGAGGGGCTTTTCATTTTCTCAAGCATTCTTTTCCTATTATCTCAAGATATCTCTACGTGTATCTCTGAGTCTATGTCAACAGGGAGTGAATTGATTAGTCATTGACTAATACATGACATTATAGTGGGCAGGTTGAACTTGCTTTGCACGGGTGTGACATGAAGGGATTTTTGTAGCCTATCGCCTACCTAGTCGTTTCATCATAAAACGCATTTTGGTTTACATATCATATGTGAACGTTTGAACAGATTAGATTCTGTTTGTTTAATCTATCTTCAACCTTTTCTTTTAGCTTTTTTTGTCTAAAAATCTTCAAGGAATTTGTCTTTTTTTGTTTAAAATCCTTTTTCAAAATGATCGCATCTTCCCTCACTATCTTATGCTGGTTTAAGAGTTAGAACGAAGTTGCAATTGTGCAGAATGAAGTTCCGGATTTTAAAGAAGTTTCTTTTTCGATTTCGGTCCAGGATAATGTTTCTCATTTGTTCATCAATCTTTCGTTCTCTATCAGTTATTCAAACTTAGGCCGGTTGTTCATACACCGGAGCCAGTTCTTTTATCTGCAAGTTCAGAAGTCAATGTGTCATTTAACTTCTTTAACCTGCTTATTTGCTGCCTACTTTGTTACCCTGTTTATGCATTCATCGAGAATTGACATCAATTACTTTTATTACTAAATTTACCATCATTTCGTAAGAAGTACATTACTTTGTACAACATGTTCTTCGTTTGTCTTCCACATATTATATTACGAATAATATTTCTATCACTCGTTATAGGCAGCATCAAAAGTCAACAACGGGTTGTGTTTGTACATCGCTTTGATTCTCCGTGTACTTCTTGATACTCATCCATATGATTTATAAAGGTATCAGTGATCTTGTACACTCACAATGGAGTTTCGAGTCATTTGAGGGCCCTGGCTTCATCGTAGATTGGATCTTCAGATGAAAACCTTTTGCTCTACATCGTTTGACAACTTCTAATTATATATATATAGAGTTGTGAACCGACATAAATCTCCTACTTGGGCTATACTTTCACTTTACTCCATATACTATCTAATATGTATACTAATATATATAACAAATATAGTGTATGTTTTTTAAAAGTTATCATATTCATAATGTTTAATGCATATTAGAATAATTAAGTAAAGGTAATTTAGGCAAAATATTAATTTAAGTTTTATAATATTCAAGAAAAAGGTGAAAATCCTTTATATAGTATACACTTTTTTCAAAAATTAATATTTCTTAGACCTTTAATTGTTAAGCGAAAGAAAAAACAACCATCGCAACAAACATTTAAATATTATTTTTTTATAAATGGACACTTTGATATATTTTTGATAAACTTTTTTTTTTCATTTCATGTTTTTCGTCTATTTTTTTGTTGCTGAAACTTGTATAAGAAATTACATGTAATATTTAAATTTTAATTTAAACATTAAAATTATTTTCCATTTTTATCAAAAAAAAAGTGTTTTTAGTATGTGATAAAAAAATTGAATCTAAAATAATTATCTTCTAAATTTTTTATAAAGATATCTAAATTTCTTGCTTTTTTCTATCGGGAAGTTTGGAGTTTTTTACCATAGGATCTAAACTTTTTACTCCTTTTTCTATTGGGAAATTTATAATTTTTTTTACGAAAGATACTATTTCAATGGCCCATGGTTTTTTATCCAGCAATCGGTCCAAAAGTGGGTTTGATTTCCACTACACACTTTTCTTTCCATAAGCTTGTCTAGATCGACACACATCTGCTCTAGATCAAAGCAGCTTCTAACAATATTTGCCCAAGTACCAGAGTTGCACCCTTGACGTGTGGTCTGATCAAAGCCACCATTAACACCATGCAGCTCGACCATCACCCTTCTCCATAGAGCGCCACTTTCATTTACCCATCAACCCTATATTTTTAGCTTTGATACTTTCGACTCCAAGTCTACCATTTTTAGTGCTAGACATAGTTTTTTGCCAACTGACCCAAACCATTTTCTTCTCATTATCTTTGAAGCCCCAAAAGAATCTTCTTCTAATTGATTCATGGAGAAAAATCACATATGTAGGGGCTTTAAATAAAAAAAGATAATAGAGAGGAAGACTACCAAGCACCGATTTAACTAGAGTAAGTCTCCCACTGATAGAAAACATATTAGCTTTTCAGGATGAAAGCCTTCTAGTAAATTTGTTGACCACTTCATTCCAAGCGTCGATTTTTTTCATACTTCTACCAACCGGCAACCCAAGGTAGATAAAAGGAAACGACGTATGGGAACAGTTTACTGATCTCGCAATACTAGAAACTTCCTTGGGAGAGACCCCTATCCCAAATAGTCTGCTTTTATCCAAGTTAATTTTGAGACCCGAAACGTTGTGAAAACAATCAAGAATATGAATCAAATGGCGAACATTGGATTTTGACCATTCACCGAAAAATAAAGCGTCATCTGCGAATTGCAAAAGAGATGTATTGGAACCGTCATCGCCGAAAGAGAGGCCCTTGAAAATACCTTTATTACAAGCTTCTATAATCATGACTTGTAACGCTTCCGCGATAATAAAAAAACAGAAACGACGATAGTGGGTCACCTTGCCTTAAGCCACGTTCCATTTTAAATTCTTTAGATGGAGATCCGTTAATAAGAACCAAAACTGATGCCGATGAGAGACACGACGAGATCCACTTACGCCACTTTGATCCAAAGCTCATTTGAGCCATAATATCAAACAAGAATTCCCAGTTCACATTGTCAAATGCCTTTTCAAAATCGACTTTAAAAAGAAGCATATTTATCTTTTCACTCTTTGCAAAGTTAATAATTTCATTGGCAATCAAACATCCATCCAAAATTTTCCTCCCTTTCAGAAATGCAGTCTGGTTTGGACTTATCAATTTATGAATAACACGACTTAATCTTGCCGCTAGCACTTTTGATAAAATCTTATACATACTCCCAATCAGGCTTATAGGGCGATAATCACTCAACTCTAGAGGGTCTGCCTTTTTAGGGATTAAGGTAATGAATGAAGCGTTGCAACCTCTTGAGAGACTACCATGGTTTTCAAATTGTTTAAAGAAATTAAAAAAGTCAAATTTAACGATGTCCCAGTACCTCTTTATAAACTTGAAGTTGAATCCGTCTGGACCGGGAGACTTAGAGCTACAACAGTCCCATGCTGCCGTTTTGATTTCATCCATGGTAAAATTAGATTCCAACAATGTCACATCATCGCCATCTAACTGTCGAAAAAGGCTACTTCGGAACTTTGGGCGATTATGTTTCTCTTCATGAAATCGACTTGCAAAATGGTTGAAAGTAGCCAAAAAGATTGTTTCAGGTGCCTCAACCCAACTCCCATTATAAACTAGCCCATTGATGTTTTGACGTTTACTATTTTTGTTCACACGAGAATGAAAGAATTTGGTATTCTCCTCACCCTCAACTGCCCACTTTACTTTGCTTTTTTGCTTTAAAGAGTCTCTTTCTTTTTGCTCGAGGAAGTTAAGATCCATGAGGTATTCTTCACGTTTCAAACGATCTGTAGAGGTGAGACAACCTTCTTCTGCTTTTGTATCCCACTCTACAAGCCAATTGAGAATGTCATTCTTTTTGCGCTTCACTAAATCCACATGATCTCGGCTCCACTTTTTGATGTCCATTCGTAATTGCTTTAGCTTGTTTTTTAGAACAATATCTTTTGATCCTCTGTACACACCATTATTCCATGAAGATTCAATGACATTATCAAAGCCCTCAATATCCATCCAGTGATTGAAGATTCTGAAGCACTTCGGACCAAAATTCACCTCATCAACGGACATTAAAATAGGGCAATGGTCTGAGACTACACGACCCAAAGCCTTAACCTTTATACATCTCCATATAGATAAAAAATTATTCGACCCTTACCGTTGGGTCACCCCATTAGTTTTATGATTTCATATGATTATGAAATTATGAATTTCAATCCCATATAAATTTCATCTAGCAAAAAAAGTATATATAAAAACACTTGTATTTTATTTCGTGAAAAAAATAAATAAACGAGGGAGGTAATTTATCAAAACTTTAATTGTTAATTTTTAAATAAGTTACAAGGATGTTCGAAAAAGTTTTTTTTTCGTTTTAATACTTCCCACATTCAATAACGACTTATGTTATTGCTCTTCGTAAATTTAATCCGTGCGTATACGAATTTAAAATTTAAATACGGTTAATAATATTATTTACAAAAATATAGTCAAACACTATAAAAACAATACATTACGCTACAAAAGTTTTACTACATCTCATGAAAATACAAAGTTGTTTTAACAAGAAAAACACTTTTTACAATATATCAATCAAAAAATAAGGTAGTACGGAGTAATAAAAAGATACAAAATAATACTCCGTACTACTACGCAATAAGTAGTAATATAAAGTTACTATTATTGGTACCCCGTGTACATCAAAAATGTATAAAAAGTTCAAAAAGTACTATTTTTCGTTCCCGTAGGTAACAATGGCAACGCATTTGTTTTTTATTAGTCAGATTGTTGATTTTGAAACTTTTTGACAATTTAATACTTTTGACTTGTTAAACTTTATATTTGTTATTACATATTTTCCGTGTCACGGTTTTATAACATTAACCTAATTATATAAATAAAAATAAAATAAAAATAATAAAAAACATAAGGGGGTATAAATGGCTTTTTTGGAGGGTTTTTATAAGGGATGTAATTCCTGGTCACCCTCAACTGCCCACTTTACTTTGCACATCCGGAATCAATAAATAAATGGCGGGTATTTTCGTACGTGTTTTTGATGGACGCAACATATAATACAGTCAGGTATCCGCTACCGCTTCTTGAGATTGTTGGTGTAACCCCTACTAATATGACATTTTGTATAGCATTTGTATTTATGCATAGGAAAAGACGCATAACTACAAGTGGGCGTTACAATGTCTAAAATCGCTCATGGATGGATGGTATGTGTTTAATTACACACACTTTTTACCTTTAAAAACAAGTTAAAATAACCAAAAACGGACTTAAAATGCCAAATATATGCTTGTTTTGCTAATTGTGTTGTGCAGGAACGGATATCTAAGAAAAGGACGAAAAACGAAGCCAAAACGACAAAACCAGACACGGAATGGAAAAGCGTGGAAAAGACAAAGCCCAAGTCTGAAAAAGTCAACCAAAGTCAACCCCGACAAATCCAAAGTCAAAAAGTGAAGAAAAATAAGTTTAGGGGCCAAAATTGCCAAGTCCCTAACTTATTTAATGAAGGAAAAGAAGAAAAATACTTGCAAGGGCTTAAACTGCCATTTCACCAAAGTATTAACCACAAGGGTTATTTCTGCCAACCCTCCAAAGATGTAACCCAAAAGGACTTAACTTGCAATATCCTTTATAACATTCGGGGGGTATTTTTGCCAAGTCCCCAAACGATTATAAACCCAAGGACTGAAATTGCAAAGACATATATAACCATGAGGGACCAATTGTGACAAACTCCCAAACTTCACCCCTGTTTTAAAAACACTGTATATCTTCAACATCATTTCCCGCCAATCTTACAAACCCTACATCCTGTCACTTCATACATATTGACTTCCCCACATACCTCCAAACCCATCACTCTCCCTCACCCCACACCCACATGGTCCTTGTCCACGGTGGCAATCCAAAACCCCACAATTCGATCAAGGGTTTAGATTTGAGACCTTGGGCACCAAGATAAATGAAGGGCCAGGATTGCTTTGAGTTTCCACTCTCACAACAAACACAAGACGGTTTTTGTGTCTACAAAGAAGCACACAAGGAGAGAAGACAAAAGTGAAAACCCTAGCTTATTTTGCTATATAAAGCTTTTGTAAGCCATTGTGGCACAGGAAGTTAGAGTTAGTTTTTAGTGTGTAATTTTTAGAATTCAGTTTAGACTTTAATAGTGTAACTCATTTCAACTTTTATGTACTTGTACCTTTTTTTAATGAAAATTCAGTTTACCTCTTAAATTGTGTTCCAAGCTTTTGTTTCCTTTAAGCTCACTTCTAAGTTCTTATATAAGCCTTTTATAATCTGTTTTAAAACTTTGATATAAAAATTTAAGAAAAATTCAAAAGAAAAAAAAAGTTACTGTGTGATTAAGCTAAGGATGAATGAGCAAACTTGGATGGCTCATTGGGTGCTTAGTATAGCTTATTTATAAGCTAAGGGGTAGGATTAGAGCTTGTTTAGGTTCATTTACTCCTGTTTTGAGCAAGGAGTTAAGGTATGCTTTCTTTTTAAATTTTTGCTTAAAAATTACTGTAGCATTGCTTATTTTTAGCTTATTGATGACTTTTTGTGCTTATTTGTGTTTAGTTATGCTTAAAAGTGCCTTTTAGTTGCTCTTATTTCATTTACTTGTCAATTGCTTAAAACTGCCTAGATAAGCTTATTTCTGTTGTTAGCTTATTAGTTTTTTTAGTGCTTATTTGTTTTTGCTTTTCACATTTTATTATTTAATATTGCATGTTTAGTAGTTGACTTTAAAATTCAGTGCGTAATTTAGTCTTTACAAGTGATAAAACCCGTTTTTAAAATTATAAAGGGGTGTTTGGGAAAAGCCCAAAATGGGTCAAAATGGTGTCATCTTGGGTTGTGGCCATTTGGCCAAAGTTGGTTAGCATTATTAAGCTTATTTAAGTCTGTTTTTCAAAAAATTTAAGTCCAAAAAGTGTTTTTCAAGTTTTATAAGTTGTTCTTTAAATCTGTTGGTTTTTGAAAAAGGTACAAGAGCTTATTTGGATAAGCTCTTGTATATTTGAGTCATAGTTCCTAAGTGTGTCATTTGTGAAGTCTAAACAAGTTGTTAAAAGTGTTTGAGTCATTTGTTTACCTAAGTCAAAACTGCCAAAAAGATTTTTTGTGTCATCTTTTAGTATAAGAAAAAGCCCTTTTTCAAAAACAAAAATCAGCAGGTTTAAATTGTTTTTAGCCAATGAAGTTTTGAATATAAGCTCTTCATAAGCCCCTTTTAACCTGTTTACCATTTATTTTTCAATTTGAGCTTATTTGACAGCTTATTTTAAGCTGTCAATTTAAGCCCCTTTTTTTAGCTCATTTCCCCTGGTGCTAGGGGCTCAACTTCAAGCCCACTGTCCTAGCTTATAAGGGGGCCTCTGCCCAAGCTTTTGGCTTTTCTAAAAAGCCAATAAGCTCTTTTATAAGCCCCTTTATTTGTAGACCTTAGGAAGCCCTCTAGGTAGCTTAAATTAGGAGCTTGGCTGTTTTAGTTAGTGTAGTAGAGTAAGTAGCTTAATTTCACTTTTCTGCTTATTTTGCTTATTAGTGGTTGATTTTAGCTTCTTCTTGCTTATTAGTTCCCTTTGTTGCTTGTGATAGCTTATTGTGCCCTTTCTTTGCTTATTGTGTGTTTAAAGTCCATATCAAAAAGCCAACATGTGCCCCTTAAGCTTATTCAAGCTTTCTGTCTATTTAGCCCTTTTTCAGCTTATTTAGTTGCTAGACTTTAATTCATAGGTGCTTATTATGTTAGG
This sequence comes from Tanacetum coccineum, assembly GCA_026074375.1. Lineage (NCBI taxonomy): Eukaryota > Viridiplantae > Streptophyta > Magnoliopsida > Asterales > Asteraceae > Tanacetum > Tanacetum coccineum. The sequence goes on along the minus strand of BQNB010025510.1, from coordinate 4,333 downwards.
TTAGATAATCCCTTTAAGCTTATTTGTTAAAATTCTAGCTTATTAGTCCAAAAAGTCAAAAAGAAAAAGCCATTTAAGCCTTAGCTCAATTTAAGCTTCTGTCCAAACAAAAAGCCCTTTTTCCAGCTTATTTATAAGCATTCTCAAAAAGTCCTAGTTATGAAAAATGTTAAGCTTCATGTGCTTAACAAAGTTGTGTAAAAAGTTTTGAAAAAAAAGAGGAGATAAGGGGAAACCCGGGTGAGCAAGACCCGGGTCTCACCCTCAATACACCTCTTTTATAACACACACCCTTACCGCTGTGCCCTTGGGTCTTT
>BQNB010025509.1:33210-59562 GCA_026074375.1 Tanacetum coccineum | reverse complement strand
AAAAATTACTACTTTTCTAATGTAATTTGGAAGTTATATCTTTCTATTCCACCGGGTAAAGAATGATGGCCAAATAAACTCTCAATCGTCTCACTTGATATGTAACACTCTTTTGAATCTTGTCATGTCTTCATATATGTAAACGACCACTATATGTACAAAATCCGACTATATCCGGCCAAGACCCGGCCAAAACCCTGCTGGACCCGGCCATTCCGGCCAAGACCCGGCTATATCCGGATAAGACCCGGCCAGACCCGGTTATATCCGGGCAAGACCCGGCCAGGACCCGATTTTACCTAATTTAAATCGGCTATGTGCTAACCGCCTGAGCACAACAACTATGATTTTCTTTGTATAATAGCAGGGAGTTTTGCTACCTCTGCTGTGTCTGAACTTTGCTAAATGCGACCTATAGTTTTTTTATGACAGGGTTGCCTATGATTTTCTTTGTTTATACTAGTGAATGTATTAGTTAAGGAGATTCTTAACTTGTACACAATGAGATTAATTACTTTGGTCTTTGCTCGCATATATATTTTCTCGCAGTACATGTACAAGAACAGATAATAGAGTAGCAAGCAGGACAGCTATAGTTTTACATGTTTAAAGACGTGTATGCAATCATTCCGACCAAGTAATATCCAAATCTCCCCAGTTATTCTCGGATACTCCCAAGGCTTTCCACACTGCCTTTGATGCGTCCACAATATTGTTGGGACAAGGTGGTTGATAGTCATGCTCATCATCGCAACCCATAGTAGAGTCACACTCGTCCACAACCATTGCCTTCACGCTCCTCCCATTTCCATTTATCGTAATGTACTTGTGGCACCTATCCCCTCCCTTGTACCATCCAGTTGATAGTGCGACAACTGGTGTGTCATCTGAGTGGTAGTGTTCGTCACACGCTGATGGACCACCACCATCACCTCCCTTTTGGAAACTGTTAAGCGTAAGGGTAGCTTTAGTACCACCCGTCACTGGAGGCGAGCATGTGTATGTGGTATAGAACTTACCCTGGACACAACAATCTGAGTCATTCTCACGGTTGCATTGCCCAGCTGGTGGTTTTTTTCCCCGGATACCACCACTTGGTTTGCAAGTCTGAGCCTTTATTTCAAATGAAGATGCGGCTAGTAGAGCCATGAAAAAAAGTAAACCGAAGCTCTTCATTTCTATTTGTAAATGTATGTATCTCTCGACAGCTGTGTTGAATGCATTGCAAGGTGAAGTGATCTCTCTTTTATAGACATGGCTTATCAACAAGCCTAAATTGCAGTCGTACCAAGTAATTTGTCAGCATATAAATCTTAAAAAGACTAACGACACATATAGTAATATTATACTTTTACAGACATGACACTTCATGGGTAAAGTTATTGTAGTCTGGTTGAACGTTCAATTCCTTTCTTGCGAATTAAATAAGAAAAATAAAAGCCATTATGTTGTTAATTTGTTTGTGTACTCAAACAAAGTCAAAACGGAGATAGCATGAAGGTTTTTTTTTATGACAGATAGCAGGAGAGTTTTGCTACATCCGACTGAGTGTTATGACTGCATTGCTCATTTGCTACTAGTGATTTACAAGCCAAGGAGACTCTTAATATGTACGCAAACCATGACACTAGTTACTTCGATACTTCTGCAACAAAAAAGTTACTTCAATACTTGTCACTGTAAAAATTACTTTTCTAATGTAATTTGAAAGTTATGGCTTTCTATTCTATCATGTAAAGAATGATGGCTACATAAACTCTCGATCGTCTCACTTGATATGTAACACTCTTTTGAATATAGTCATGTCTTCATATATGTAAACGACCACTATATGAACAAATTCCGATTATATCCGGCCAAGACCCGGCTATATCCAACTAATATGGTAATTCATGTTCATGTAAAAACCAAATTTCTATGCAAGTAACTGTATCTATTTTGAGCTTGTTGCTAAATAAGGTTGTCGATAACCTGCAAAAAAAGTTCAAGATCTCCCATCACCCCATCCACACCCACACACTCCCAAAAAAAAATGGTATGTTTGAAAGAATCAAAATTGGATCTCTGCATCTCCTACCACCATCCAAACACCTGACCAAGATCACAATTTTGCGTGCTTGTATTATATCATAATCCTTTAATATTCACAACATTATACCAATCCGCCAAAATGTGATTTAGGAGGTAGGAATAGACGGTCTCAACCACATAAGGTAAAGGAATTCTTCCAGTATCAAATTCGACTTTTAATACTATATGTTTTGTACTGTTGTTGTTATCCTTTGTTTTAAGCTAAACTTGGCAAATGATTAACTTGGCGCTTTCGTGGCTTGTTAGTTATGACGCCATGTAATTCAAAAATGAATTTGGCACTTTGTTAGTGACCTATCTGTTTGATCTCAGATAACTTCTGAAAAGTAAATATAGTTTTTTTTGGATAGTTAGTCTAGCATCAAATCTACAAGTTATTTTATGACTTACAAATATTTTGATATAAGATTACTCTTCCGTATAGTGCATATGGCTGACAATTCGAAACCTTCACTCAAAGATTTCATAGTTGCTATTATTTAAAGATGTTATAACGTCCGGCATAAAATGCTTATTCGTTAAACGTTTAAGTCAATCGCCTTTTGGTGCAGTTCTGAATATACTTCACCTTCTACCTAGTTATTTTTTCCACAATATTGAAAATTTTATCCACTTTAACACTCCCAAACTCATTTCGCTAACTACAAATAATCAGGACACATATTTTCATCAGTTCGACTTGGCTTGTTGTAGACTTCTCAAACCCGGTCAGACCCGGCTTTATCCAGGCAAAACCCGGCTGGACCCGGCCAAGACCCGGTCATTCCGGCCAAGACCCGGTTATATCCGGCCAAGAGCTGGCCAGACCCGACTATTCCGGCCTGGACACGATTTGACCTAATTTAAATGTTTGCATTGTCGAACCTGAAAAAAGATTCAAGAAATGTATGTTGTTTGTAATGGGTTATATGCATCCAAACACGGGACAAAGTATTGAATTTAAGCATTTAGTTTGTTTTGTACTTGTTCATGCTTGAATTTAGAGTTACACACAGACTACCAATGATATGCAAGTGTTACTGATAAGTTGTATGAGTCGGTTGCGCATACCTGCATGCTTGTTAATGGTTATATTTTCTTTAGTTGTTTGCTGTTATTTTGTACACAAACCATGAGATTAATTATTTTGGTACCCACATATATAGTTTCAGGTATTACATTTACAAGAACAAATAATACAGCAGGACAAGTAGTGGACAACTATAGTTTTACATGTTTAAAGACGGTGTATGCAATTATTCCGACCAAGTGATATCCAAATCTCCCCAGTTATTCTCGGATACTCCTAAGGCTTTCCACACTGCCTTTGATGCATCCACAATATTGTTAGGACAAGGGGGTTGATAGTCATGCTCAGCATCACAACCCATAGTAGATGCTGTGTTGAATGCATTGCAAGGTTAAGTGATGTCTCTTTTATAGACATGGCTAATCAACAAGCCTAAATTGCGGTCATAGCAAGTAATCTGTCAGCATAAATCTTAAAAAGACGAATGACACATATAGTAGTGTGCTTGAACATTCAGTTCGTTTCTTGTGAACTAAATAACCAACAACGTACAAAATAGTCTACTCATTAGTTGAATACAAGTTTGTCCAGTCTTGTTGTTACATAAATTACTTCATTTTAACTGATATGCCAACAACGTACAAAATACCAACAACACATATACTTCATTTTGCTCGTGCATTGCTGCGGACAATACAAGTAAACATTATAAAATGTAGGACATGTATTAGGTACACTCGGTTAATTTGAAACTGAACTAAAAAATAGGGAGAATTTCATATCTACAAGTTATTTTAGGACTCAAATATTTTGATATAAGATTACTCTTCCATATAGTGCATATGGCTGACAATTCGAAGCCTTCATTCAAATATTTCGTACTTGCTATTACTTAAAGATGTTATAACGTCCTGCATAAAAATGCTTATCTGTTAAACGTTTAAGTCAGTCGTCTTTGTGTGCAGTTCTGAATATACTTCACCTTCAAAAGGCTTTATCCCTTAATACACCCAAACCCATACTGCTAAGTCAAATAATCAGACTCAGTCTTCATCGGTTCGACTGGCTTGTTGTAGACTTCAAAACCAAATTTCTATGCATGTAGCCGTAGCCCGTATCTATTTTGAGCTTGTTGCAAATGTTGTCGAACATGCAAAAATATTCAAAAAGAAGTGTTGTTTGTAAGAATCAAACTCGGGGGTTACCTGCAAGTAGCCAATCCCGCCAAAGCGGGGGGTATAGGAAGGTATGATGTAAAGTCTCACCCATGTGGCCATATCCAAGGTAGTACATGAGGGTAAAGGGGTTACCTGCATGCTTGTTAATGGTTATATTTTCTTTAGTTGTTTGTTGTTTAGTGTTTAGTTAATGAGATTCTTAACTTGTACACAAACCATGAGATTAATTACTTTGTTCTTTACTCACATATATAGTTTCACGCATTACATTTACAAGAACAGATAATACAGCAGGACAAGTAGTGGACAACTATAGTTTTACATGTTTAAAGATGGTGTATGCAATTATTCTGACCAAGTGATATCCAAATCTCCCCGGTTACTCTCGGATACTCCTAAGCAGTGGCGGATCTAGAATTTCAAAATAGAGTATGCACAATTTTTAGTGAGAGTTCTTCAAAAAAATTTTTTTACGGGTAATGTTTTCTTGGGTCGTTTTCGGGTTCTTTTTTCGGGTCGGTTTTTCGGGAAATTAGTTTATGCTTTGTTAAAAGTTTGCGTTATTCGATATGAAACTGGTTAATTGGAATAAAGTATTTTAATTAAACTTTGTTCAGTATTCGTGTTGTTAATATAAGATTATGATGAAAACACAAATTTTCAACTCTATGTTTCAATCCCATTTTTTTGAAGTACATTAAAGCACAATTTTTTAAATTATATTGTAGCTCAACATAAACAAAATAAGACAAAAAACTTGAATATGTGTATTAAGATATTGTGTTTAAATGAGTAGTTTGGGCCTTTATATCTTGAAAATTACTGGACTTAACTTCAAAGTACAAAATCGTTATTGGGTCAGTTAAAGAGATACCGGTATGAATTAAGTTTGACCTACTAGCCTCATTCCTCCTCCTTCATATGCCTCTGTCTTTTTTAAAATAACCATGGATGCTTTCAGCCTTCTTTTTCTTCGTTCTTTGACTGGGGTGTGCACTCTAAATTTTTCTCTATTCTAAAGGGTGTGCACTCATACATTTTTAATGCATTTTGTTGTTACTTTTGAAAAAAACACAATTTTTTTACCCTACTAAAAATTTAGGCAGGGTATGCACGGGTATACCCTCCGTTCAATGTAGATCCGCCCCTGCTCCTAAGGCTTTCCAAACTGCCTTTGATGCATCCACGATATTGTTGGGACAAGGGAGTTGATAGTCATGCTCATCATCGCAACCCATAGTAGAGTCACACTCATCCACAACCATTGCCTTCACGCTCCTCCCATTTCCATATATCGTAATGTACTTGTGGCACCTATCCCCTCCCTTGTACCATCCAGTTGATAGTGCGACAACTGGTGTGTCATCCAAGTGGTAGTGTTTGTCACACTCTGATGGACTATCGCCATCACCTCCCTTTTGGAAACTGTTAAGTGTAAATGCCCGTTTGGTTCAAGGATTCTTCAGGATTTTTAAGGAATTGGAATTAGATTCAAATTTCAAATCGTGTTTGGTTGAAATACGGATGGAATTGAAAGTGATGGAATCTTAAACATTCCTTATACTAAGGAATTAAACATTCCTTATGCAAAGTGATGGAATGTTTAATTCCTTAGTATAAGGATTGTTTAAACTTTTACTTTTTTTAAACTTTTAAATTTTTTTAAAACTTATATAAAGTAAAGTTTTTTTAAATAGCAATCTTTTTTTTAAAAAAATAAATTTTTACTTGGTAAATTTATAAAAAATAATTTTTTTTTAAAAGTAAACAAAATTTAAAAAGTAAATTTTTTTATAAAATGTAAAAAAAAATTTAAAAGTAATTTTTTTTAAAAAAAAGTAATTTTTTTATAAAATGTAATTTTTTTTTTAAAAAGTAAATTTTTTTAAAAAAGTATATTTTTACTTGGTAAATTTAATACTTTATAAAGTAAAAAATTTTAATTTTTAAAAAAAAAAATCTTTTTTAAAATAACGTAAGAATAAAATTTAAAACAATTTTTTTAATAATGTACGAAACACATGACATATTTTGAATTTTGTAAACCAAACAAAAATCTGACATGGAATTTCATTTCTTTCTCCTAACCAAACATATGACATATTTTGAATTTTTACATTCCAATTCCTTAAGATTCTCAATCATTGATAAATTCCAATTCCTTGACAAAACATTCTACGAACCAAACGGGCCCTAAGTGTATCTTTAGTACCACCCGTCACAGGAGGTGAACATGTGTATGTGGTATAGAACTTACCCTGGACACAACAATCCGAGTCATTCTCACGGTTGCACTGTCCTGCCGGTGGTTTTTTCCCCGTGATACCACCACTTGGTTTGCAAGTCTGAGCCTTTATTTCAAATGAAGATGCGGCTATTACTAGTACAGCCATGAGAAAAAGCAAACTGAAGCTCTTTATTTCTATTTTTAAATGCAAGTCTGTGCATCACCAACAACCATCCAAACAACAACAATAGCCAATTCCGCCAAAGCGGGGTATAGGAAGGTATGATGTAAAGTCTCAACCCTATGGCCATATCCAAGAGTGTAGTACCCGAGGGTAAAGGGATTGCTTCTAGAAAAACCTTTGGCATCTAATTCTATATTATAAAACCTTAAAGGGTATATATTATTGTAATTGTAATTGTGATTTGTACATTAGATTGTATTTATATTTATACTAATGTCATGGCTTAGAGATTAAGCAACTAACACATAACCTAATGGGTATGACCCATCTATATAATTGGACCGGCCCATCTAATCTAGTAACACGCCCCCGCAAGCTAAGGACGGGCAACAACCTGCAGCTTGGATCTTAAAAAGAAGAATCGATGAGTTGGTAATGGCTTTGTAAAGATATCTGCAATTTGATCATGTGTAGATATATGTTGAACTCGAAGATCTCCTTGAGCAACCTTTTCCCGAACAAAGTGATAGTCTATTTCCACGTGTTTTGTATGCACATGAAAGATAGGGTTAGCTTACAAGTATGTTGCACCAAGATTGTCACACCATAGTATAGGAGTTGAAGATGAACGAATTCCAAGCTCATTAAGAAGAGCTTGAAGCCATGTGAGCTCAGCAACAGTGTCAGCAAGAGCCTTGTATTTAGCTTCCTTAGAGGAACGTGAAACCTTACGTTGTTTACAAGCTGTCCAAGATATAAGGTTTGAACCAAGATATATAGTAAATCCCCCCGTGGACTGTAGATCATCTGAATATCCAGCTCAGTCAGCATTTGAGAAAGCTTCAAGAGAAGTATAGGGATTACCTTTGCATAGCACGTCAGTAAAAGCTTGAAGGGTAGAACCAGAAGAACGACGTATGAGTGAGTTCGTACTGTCATCTAAAGAACCCACTACTTGTCGATATTTGACTGGATTAGAGAAAGCGGTACTATCGTCTAAACTGAGTGAGCTCGAGGTAACCATGGGAGAAGACACGGGATTACAGTTAGAAAGACTAGCACTTTGTAATAGCTCCAAAATATACTTCTTTTGAGATAGGAGAATGCCGAACACATGCGGAACAATTTCAATACCTAAGAAGTAGTTAAGTGACCCGAGATCCTTTAATGCAAAAGCGGATCCAAGTTGACAAATAATATTGTCTATCCGTTTTGAAGCCTTTGAAACCGAGATCGAAGAGAGCCTTAGAGAGGCGCTCAAACCAAGCGTGTGGGGCCTGCTTTAAGCCACAAAGAGACTTATGAAGCAAACATACATGATTTGGTCGTTGTGGATCAATAAAGCCCGGAGGTTGTTTCATATAAACCTGCTCCTTAAGATTTCCATGAAGAAATGCATTCTGAATATCTAACTGGCGTAGTGGCCAGTCGTTAGTAACCGCAAGTGATAAAACAGCTTGAATAGTTGTCGACTTGACAACCGGGCTAAATTTCTCATGAAAATCAATACCTGGTTGTTGCCAAAAACCTTTGGCAACAAATCTTGCTTTGTAACGAGTGATAGCACCATTCTTGTCCCGTTTTAACCTGTATACCCACTTACCATCAACAACATTGGTATTAGAAGCACGAGGTACTAAAGACCACGTTCCATTTTTCATGAGAGCATCATACTCTTCTTTCATAGCTTGACGCCACTCCGGAGAGTTGTTGGCAACGGTAAACGAGGTTGGTTCAGTGATGGTAGTGGGGAGGACGGTAGCATGATTTGTGAAAGGATTGTAGGGAACCCGTTGTTTGGGATTTTGACGAAAATTTGCAGGATGTTGCCGACTGATGAGAGGTGGTGGTGGTGGAGGTGTGGGTGGTGGTGGTTTTGGTATCGATGTAGTCGATACGGGAGATGGTTAACCATTAGAAGACTCGGGAGAAGTTTGAGAAGTTGGACTCAAATGTGAAACTGATGATGGAGATGAAATCGGTGAGCGTGGTGAAGATGGACTTGGATGGTTAGTAGTAGGAATTACATAAGGTGATTCCGAGGAGTAATAGGGAGATGTTTTCGAAAGGGGTGGGGAAGTTGTTTTAGGGATATCGAAGGGAAATTGTGCTTCATTAACACGAACATGTCGAGTAATATAAAGACGCTCGGTAGAGATATCAAGACAACGATATCCATGATGGGAGGGGTTGTAGCCAAGAAAGACACACGGAGTGGAACGGAAATCCATTTTGTGACAATTGTACGGACGAAGATGGGGAAAACATAGGCACCCAAAGACACGAAGAAGAGAGTAGTCGGGAGACCATTTGAATATATATTCAAAAGGTGACTTGTTTGTTGATGTACGAGAGGGCATGCGATTGATTAGGTAAATAGCAGTATCAAAAGCATAATGCCAAAAACGTTGAGGAACACATGCTTGAGCAAGAAGAGTAAGACCGGTCTCCACAACATGGCGATTGTGACATTCAACATAGCCGTTTTGCTCACTTGTATGAGGACAAGATCTCCGGTGAATAATTCCTAGCGAAGATAAAAACGAAGCTAAATTGCGAAACTCACCATCCCAATAGATTTGAACATTCTTTAATTTTGTGGTGAATTGACGTTCAACCATTTGCACAAATGATTTAAAAGTGGAATACACATCGGATTTTTGAGCTAAATGATATATCCACATGTAACGAGAATGATGATCAACACATAACATAAAATATCTATGACCTTCAAATGATAACAAAGGTACAGGACCCTAAACATCACAATAAACCAGGTCTAAGATATTGTTACTTCGAAATCCAGATTCAAATAAAGGTAGTTTTGAAGATTTTCCCAATGGACAAGAATTGAAGAAACTTGACAGACTTTTATTTGTAAATGCAAAAGACGTTGATGGGGATGTCCGAGCCGTCAATGCCAAATGGTTGGGGAAGCTCGTACAGCCAAAAAAGATACTTTATTGATGGTCTTTAGTTGAGGAAGAGTAATGGTGTAGAGACCATGTTTACTGGGGCCGGTGAGAAGAGTGGTGTGTTTAGACTCATCTTTTACAACAAAATAGGAAGTGTGAAATTCAAAAAAGACATCATTATCATGACAAAAATTTTGAACAGAAAGGCAAATTGTAGGAGATTTCGCATGAAGAATGTTTTTGAGAGAAAACGTCTTTTGTGGTGAGTAAACTTTAGATGAACCAATATGACGAATAGGAAGACCCTTACCGTTGCCAACATGAAGTGCGTCGTCACCATAATATGCCTCTGAATTATCCATCGCTTCCAAATCAGGTGTCACGTGACTATTTGCTCTGGTGTCTGAATGCCAATTTGCAGAAGCATTAGAGGATTAAGCACGGGTATTTGCAAAGTTAGCGGATGGCCGAGTGCGAATAGTAGAAGGGTCACGATTAGGGCATTATGATGGAATGTGACCAATACCACATCTATTGCAAGTGCCATACACTGTATTTTGGGTGGATGCCCAATCAAATCGACGACCATTATCACGACCTCGGTTGTTGTTACCACGAGAGTTGTTGCGACTGCCACTGTTGTTGTTATTGTTTCTCTTGTTGTTGTTTGATGGGCGAGCACCATAAAAGGCTTGTGGACCATATGGTGCAATGGGTGTATGAGTTTTTCCAAGCATATAATCATGATCACTAAGGAGTGCATGAAGCTCGCTAAATGCAGTTGGACTTTGACGGGCAGTGATTGTAGTTTTAAGACTGTTATATTCTTCACGAAGACTTGAGACAACAAGCATAACGAGATCTTTATCTTTTACAGGTTCACCAATGGCGGCGAGTGCATCAGTATATTCTTGAGCACGATTTAAGTAAGTAGGATTTTCATAACCGTGCATCTTTATTCTCAGAAGTTGTGTTTTGAGAGTGTATTCCCTAGATGTGAAATGAGGTGCATACGCCTTTTTAAGGACAACCAAAGATCACGAGAAGTTGTACCTTGAACATGGCGAAAAGAAGCTTATGAGATTGTAGAGATAATTAGCATACGAACGTGGTCATCGTTGGAAACCCAAATTGGATAATTAGGGTTTTCCTTTAGAACACTAACACCATCGGTAACGGATAAGGTTTTTGATGGACACGGTATTGAACCATCCACATAATCCATCAAATTGTTTGTGATGAGGAATGGTTCAATCATAGTTTTCCAATAACCATAATTTGTGGGTGAAAGGGTAAAAGCGAACTTACGAGAGTTATGAGCCGTTTTTATCGACTGTGGTAAAAGTTGAAGTCATAACCATAGTAATATTCCCCCCCTTTTTTTAGGGTTTCTGACGACGACGGTGATGGCGGCGGCAGCGACAGTGAGGTGATCAGGAGTGGATCTGGTGGGGTTGTTGTAGTGGCAGAAAAATGACCAAAATTATGCCCGAAAAAAAGGGTTGTTTAGTGTTTTGGCTCTGATACCATATAAAACCTCAAATGGTATATATTAATGTAATTGTAATTGTGATTTGTACATTAGATTGTATGTGTAATTATACTAATGTCATGGCTTAGAGATTAAGCAACTAACACATAACCTAATGGGTACGGACCATCTATATAATTGGACCGGCCCATCTAATCTAGTTTGGTCTAACATATATGTTTAATGTTGTTTTTGTTACAATTGTTATGCTATAAGTTGAGAATATGGTCGCTTATATATGTAAGCCAAGGATGTTTGAAATGGTATAAATCGGAAAATGATTGACTTGGCGCTTGCGTGGCTTGTTAGTTATGACGCCATGTAATTCAATTTGAATTTGGCACTTTGATTCATGGTGAACTTTTTTACTTGAGATACTTGCATTGCTTTAAAGTATATTTTTCTTGTATTGTCCATTCTTTATATAATATGGTTAACTTTATTGTTAAAGCTAAAAACACAATTACCCCCGTAGTGTTAAAGTCTAAGTAAAAAAGAATCTATGGCATTCTTTAATTGTTTGTTGTTTAGCGTTATTGTTGTTCATGGTTCATAATGCAATTTTGACCAATTCTTACTCACATCTGCTTATAGTCCTTTATCTTTATCATCAAACTTTACCATTGCTAAACCGCCTGAGCACAGTGAATAAGAAAAACAAAAACGAGTATGTTGTTAATTTCTTTGTCTACTTGAACAATGTCCAAACGGAGATAGCAGGAAGTGTTGGATTGTGGTCGTTGGATACTTATTTTATATAACTAGAAAGTATGTGAGCCTATCGGGGGCACACACGTTAATACACGGAAAGTACGTTTATTAAATATTTAATATATATATGTCTTATATTTAGGGTAATATAAGTTCGCTTGTAAACTTGATACTCTATCAAGTTTACATGTTCAAAGGGAAATCTTACATTGGCATTCAACTTGTGTGATCCATAGCACATTGTAATACTTTGATTCTTATCAATAAAGCATTACACATTTGAAAAGTTATTACTTGTGTTATTAGCATTAGATAAGTGTTTATATTCCATATAGACGTGTGAATTGGGACTTTCAATTGGTATCAGTGTCGATTTATAAAACCTTTAAGATTTTGTTCTTTGTTTTAAACAAATCAAGATCCAATGATGTCTGGAACTATACCACCTATCCCACCACCACCTGGTAATACGGGTAACCCTAATCCTAATAGGGTTGATATGATACCAAATGACACTATCAACACAACGACTATAACTAATGTAGCTCAAACTGCTGTTGATGAGAGCCTCCCTCAAATTCTTGATTCAAGAGGAGGTTCTCATGTCACAAATGTTCCCGAGTTTGACAAAGAGGATTTTACGAGTTGGAAAGTTAGGTTCTTGGTATTCCTTGACGGTCTAGAACCTTACCTTCTAAAAACTCTAAAAGATGGACCATTCATTCCTATGGCAAGTCTGTCCAATTCTGATAATCCTTTACCAAAACGTCAAAATCAATGGTCAAATGCTGAAAGTCGTCTGGCTAATCAGGATAAACGATTAAAAGTTATCATCATATCTTGCTTACCAAATGATGTTATAAAACCTATCATTAAGTGCAAAAATGCAAAAGAGATATGGAATGATCTCATCTTAACACATGAGGGACCATCTGACACAAGAGATACCAAGATTGCTGCCTTGAGACTCAAGTTCAATGTTTTTAAATCACTTGAAGGTGAATAGGTAAATGGAACTTTCACAAGGTAAAATGCTTGCTAAATGATCTTGAAAATAATGGTGTTATCATTCCTCAAGCTGAAGTCAATGCTACATTTGTTAACATCCTGCCAAGAAAGTGGTTGAGCATGAATCAAACTCAGAGAGCCAATAACTCTATCAAAAGTGATAGCCTGGCTTCTTTGTATGGCAAATACAACTATGAAGAAGGCCTGATTGATCAGATCTATGAGCATGAGACTCAAAGATTCACTATTCAGACCTCAAGCTCCAAAGCATTGATTTCTAACCGATAGTGACTCAGATGTTGAACAAGATCAAAGAACCAGCAATGAATTCATGACTGATTTAAATGTTGAGTATCATAAAAGAGATTTGCTGGCAAATCAGAAAAGGTTCTACAAGAGGTCTGGGAGGGTTGGTTCAGCTAGGAAACCCATAGACAAATCTAAAGAAATTTGTTTCACTTGTGGGAAGCGTGGTCACTTTCAAAAGGGATGTCCTTCAAACAAAATCTCTACACCATCCTATCCATCCTTTAAACAATTCCTTCAACAAACCCAAACCTTACACACCATACTTCACTTAAACATCTTCCCAAAATACTGGTAATCATCAAAAGGATTATAAAAGAAAATACAAAGGACTTAGAGCTGAGATGGTTGTCTTAACCAAGAGGATTGATGATCTGACAAAAAGAAAGAATGAGAAGGGAAAGAATGAGAAGGGAAAAAGTTACAAGGGTTTAATAGCTGAGTCATTTAACTGGGATGAAAAATCTGTTTCATCAAAGGATGAAGGGACCACCAAGATTAAGGCATTCATGTCAATTGCTGAGGATGAACCATCTGTTGGGAAGGCTGGTGCAAGATTTGGTCAGTGGGTTGAAATCACAATGAAAAAGGTACACAAACTCTTATCTATGACTGAAGGTGATGAAAGGAAACACGTTTTAGACTATACTCATGTTGACCTTCACTATGTGGAGGACTAGAGGAAAAACTTGGTTAAATCCTCTTAAACAAGAACTGTCCTTACATAAGTCTGAACTATGTAACCTAAAAAATCTTATGTCTATTGTTCTCTTTAAAATGAAGTAATCAAAGTCAATTTAGGAAATGAATCTCTAAAGGATGAGATATCTGACCTAAAAAGGGTCATTGAAAAATGGACCTGCAGTAAAGTTATCCTTGACCAACTGGTCTCTAAGCAAGCCCCTGGCAACATTGTCAAGGCCTTAGGAGGACGAGGGAGAAGAAAAGAGAAAATCTCCTTAAAAGAGGTCATTTTCACTAAGGCTGATGAATCCTTATCTATGCAATCCCTGAGATCACCTCTGAGTCAGAGTGTGAGACTCAGGAACCTCTACCACCTCTTCCTAAACTGATAAGAGCTGAACCCGCTGACACCTCAAATAGTCTTATATCTCTGGTTGACCTCACACTCAACATGGCTGACTGACACTTAACATATCTGTCCCTAAAAAGACCAAACCAACATCTGATAAAGTGTTACCTACTCATGCCATTAAGAAAAAGATAAAGACCAAGTCATCCACTTCTTATTTCTGAAAAGAAAGGTGAAGCATCCACTGAGAACCTTCTTCTAACACTAATAGAAGAAGTTATGAGTCTAAAAGAACATATCAAAGTTCCCTCAGATAACTCTCCATCTGTATCACAAACCGGGAGTTCCAAGTCTTCCAAAGGTAAGCAAACCACCTAGTTTGGACCTTGTAAGCACGGTGGGTTTAAAAATCATCTTATAAAAGATTTCTACTTAAAACCAAAGTGCTCCACTTGCGGGTCCACGGGTAAAGAACACCATGAATAATGTTCTCGTTGCATTGGTAGGTTCTCTCTCATTTGGAATTTAAAGGTTTCCACTTTTTTGAGGGTACATATGATATTGCACCCGATAGTAATTTGTCCGATAGTGATTTGAGTTGAACACGAAGATTGGGAGGAACAAACTGTTTTTGTATTGGGTGAAGGTGATCAAGTCTTAGTTGATACTTCTAAGTATGTTTAGTGATAAACAAACTGTGTTTACGTGTGTTTACAGTTGACTTGGCTTAAACATGTTAAGGTTTAGCGAAGAATACAATGAATTTCTTATGTTAATAGGAAATGCATAAAAATATTCTCTTCTTGTCAAGTGGTATTAAATGTTTGTAACGCATGTTCTGTTTTTATTTTGATACTAAGACATGCTTATTTGTTAAACAATATTTGCACAAATATTCAAAGGAGTCTGGCCCTAAAGTGGTTTTTGGAGATAACTCTTCAGGAGACACAGAAGGATATGGCTTAGTTAATTGTAATGGAATCACTTTTACCAGGGTTGCCTATGTGAATGGTCTGAAGCACAACTTAATCAGCATCAGTCAGTTGTGTGATGCTAACTTTAAAGTTTTGTTTACAAAGACTCAGGGAACCATTTTCAATCAAAATAATGAAGTTGTACTCATTGCTCCTAGAAGAAGAGATGTCTATGTCATTGATATGTCATCTTACAATAGTGAAAGCAATACCTGTTTCTTTGCCAAGGCATCACCAAGTGTCAACTGGCTCTGGCATAAGAGACTGTCTCACCTCAACTTCAAAAACATAAACAACCTTGCAAAACACAACCTTGTCTCTGGACTTCCCTCTCTGACTTTCTCAAAAGACAAGAACTGTTTAGCATGTAAGAAAGGAAAACACCATAGAGCTTCATTTAAAACCAAGAGATCATTTTCTATTAAGTGCTTACACCTCCTTCACATGGATTTGTTTGGACCTGTCAAACCTCAAACCATCAGCCACAACAAATATACCATAGTCATTATAGATGAGTACTCAAGGTACACCTGGGTAATTTACCTCAAGAAAAAGAGTGGTGCAACTGACTGTATCATATCTTTTATCAGAAAGATGAAGAACCTTAATAAAGTAAGGGTAAATGAGCTGAGAAGTGATAATGGAACAAAGTTTAAAAATCATAAGCTGAAAGAATTCTGTAATGAAAACGGTATATCTCATAATTTCTCATATCCTTGTACCCTTAAACAAAATGGTGTGGCTAAAAGAAGAAAGAGAACCTTGATTAAAGCAACCATGACTATGTTAAATAGTACCAAACTCCCTAAACAATTTTGGGAAGAGGCTGTCAACACTGCTTGTTACACTTAAAACAGATCCATCATAGTGAAAAGGCATAGGAAGACATCATATGATGTGTTCACAGGAAGATCTCCTGATATCAGCTACTTCTATATGTTTGGATGTCATGTGTATATTCATAATCACAAGGACCACTTAGGAAAGTTTGATGAAAAGGCCGATGATGGGTTCTTCCTTGGTTACTCTCCAGTGGCCAAAGCATTCAGGGTATACAACATCAAAAGACAAGAAATGGAAGAAACATATCATGTTACATTCAGTGAAGATGATGAAGTTATTTCTCAATCCAGCACAGAAAGTGATGTAATCAACTTCAATGAAAATAGATCCTTCCCAGATGATGAATTCTTTGAACCTAGGAATAAAGTTACTTAGTGCTCCGGCAATATTGAGTACTTTCCCTACATACCTGCATATGAAACCATCACTAAAAACAACTTCACTCCTACTAACTCAATTCCTTAGGACTCTGTCTCTCCTGAAGAACCACCTGAGTTCACTAGTGCTGATGATCACCCAGCTCTTAGTGAACTTGATCATCTTGAATCAGCTGATAATCTTGAACATGCTGAAATTCAAGACTTTATCATCAATGAACCAATCAGTAAAGTTCAACCATCACCAACAACCATCTCACCCTTAGTTGATGACTCACTTCAACCTCTTGCTCCTTAAGACAGATGGTCAAGAGAAAAGCACATTGAATTGGTTAACATTATAGGAGAACCTATGACTGGTATTGCAACCAGAAGAATGATCAGAGACTCAGAAGCTGCTTCAGCTCATGAATGTTTGTATGTTAATTTTCTCTCTGAAATGGAACCCAAGAAGTTGATAGAAGCTCTGGAAGAAGAAGGGTGGATTATTTCAATGCAAGAAGAGTTGAATCAATTTGAATGGAACAAGGTCTGGACTTTGGTCCTTAAACCACATGGTAAAACCATAATTGGGACAAAATGGATCTGGAAAAACAAGATGGATGAAAATGGGGTTGTTATAAAGAACAAAGCAATGCTGGTTGCTTAGGGGTACAATCAGCAGGAAGGGATTGATTATGAAGAAAGCTTTGCACCTGTTGCAAGACTAGAAGCCGTTAGGATCTTTCTTGCTTATGCAGCCTACATGGGTTTTATGGTGCATCAGATGGATGTGAAAAGTGCATTTTTTAATGGGAAAATCTTAGAGGAGGTGTATGTTTAACAACCTCCTGGGTTTGGAAGCAGTGAATTTCCTAATCATGTTTGTAAGTTGGATAAAGCTCTCTATGGGCTAAAGCAAGCCCCCTGAGCATGGTATGAAACTCTTTCAAAATTCCTTATTCAGCACAAGTTTGTCAGAAGTACCATTGACAACACTCTTTTTACTTATAAAACTAAGAGTGATGTCATAATTGTACAGATATATGTGGATGATATCATCTTTAGGTCAACCAGTGAAAAACTAAGTAAACAATTTGGGAAGCTGATGACCAAAAAGTATGAAATGAGTATGATGGGTGAATTAACTTATTTTCTAGGTTTTCAAATTAAACAAGATTTCAAAGGAATCTCTATTTGTCAAGAAAAATATGTTAAAGATTTACTCAAAAAGTATGATCTAGCTGATAGCGCCTCAGTGAAATGACCTATGCTTCCCCCAAACAATTTGGGCCCTGATGAATCAGGGGTCTCTATTAATGAGACTTTGTTAAGAGGCATGATAGGTTTACTAATGTATCTTACAGCTAGCAGTCCTGATATCCAATTCTCTACATATCTCTGTACTAGGTACCAAGATAACCTCAAGGAATCCCACCTTGTCGCTGTAAAAAGAATTTTCAAGTATCTTAAAGGAAACACCAATCTAGGCCACTATGATAAATCCAAAAGATTTAGGCTTGAATCTCGACAAGCATAACCGGATTCAACTATGCTGGAGTTGTAAACCTGGATAGAATGAGTACCTCAGGAGGCTATCAAATACTTGGTGGAAAGTTAGTATGTTGGAGTGCAAAGAAGCAAAGCTTTGTGGCAATGTCATCAGCTGAAGCTGAGTATGTAGTTGCCGCTGGATGCTGTGCTCAAGTCCTCTGGATCAAGAGTCAGCTAGCTGACTATGATGTTCTCTATGACAAGGTGCCCATATTTTGTGATAATACAAGTGCCATTGACATTTCTAACAATCCAGTACTGCACTCTAGGACAAAACATATTGACATCAAGTATCACTTCATCAGAGACCACATTTTAAAAGGGGATATTGAGCTTCATTTTGTACCCACTGATTTACAACTAGCTGATATTTTTACTAAACCACTAGCTAAGCCTAACTTTACTAGATTGGTCGCTGAATTAGGTATGCTCAATATTCAAAAACAAGTCTCTAATAAGAAAAATGCTTTACGTGATCTCTGACTTAAATATTAAATGTTTTAAGATAACTTAAATGTAACTACCTATTTCAAAGACAAACATTCTTAATATTTAATTCAAATTATAATCAAAAGTTTTTTCTAACCAACTGCTCGGAAAAAAGCTTATTACAGTACACGAAAGGCATGGACGCACGTTTTGGTGATAGTTTTTACCACTCGCATTTAATGCGCAACTAATAATTTTTAATTTCAAACATATAATAAATGTTGGGGGTATAAAAATTTGTTCACGCATTTTCACAACACAAGAAAAAGATGACATCACTTTAACACTCAAAACCCTAAAACCCTCCCATTTACATCATCTCTACACAAACACATTCATCTAAATGGAAGCAATTGTTTCTCAAAAAAATAAAATTGCTCGTAATCAACTTTCTTCAAACAAAATTCATCAACAACACACACACATCATCAAAAGTTAATTTTTTAAGTGTGAGGATGGTATCATGCCTTCATATGCAGTTTGCACAACTGAGCACACAAACGATTTTTATACATCGCATGCTAAGTTTTCTGTCAAACTGGTTGCATCGTGACAAAAATTACGGAAACAGCTTTAAAAACCATCTATGACCCTCCATCTACGAAAATACCTCATAATCTAGTACATAGATGGAGGTCGAAAGACAACCAATACATCACATTCTCACTTCACAGTTGAAAACGCTCTCTTTTCTCAAGATTAGTTTCATTCGCCATTGGCCTACAGCCAAATTGCTGAAATGATGTCCATTACCACTCCAAGGAGAACCAGATGATGGAGGCTGGATGCTCTTAAGGGTTTTATTTGACAAAGGATTAAACATCCTATTCTCAACTCCACGTTCCTGTTAACTCTTTCGCCTTTTAAAGATCAAGTAATTTATCATCCACCTAGAGAACCACCTAGAGAATTTTCATGCAATATATTGTCAAGTGTTTGGGTGGGATGCAGGGATCACATGACCAACTGAACATAAATCAGCAGACCATTGCATATAGTCTTATTTGGGGGCTGGAGATAGATATTGGGGCAATCATTTTCTCTGACTTGGTTCAGAAGCTTTAAAATAGGAAGAAGAATATGGAGGCAAATATTTATTATACTAGGTTTTTATCCTGATTTTTTAGAAACTGCTGGGAGAGAACTACATCAACGATTCTCTTACTTTTGTAAAACCCCACACCATTTCAGCTGCTTCTTTTCAGAAACCATTAGCATCTGAAGTTCCTTTGACTTCACATATGCTAAAAGTAGCCAAACTTTTTCAAGAGCCTAAACAGTCTTTGATCCTTTCTTCTGAGAAAGTGAATGCTAATGATAGCACTAACAAGTCCTTGTCCGGGACCTCTGTGCAGCGTATCTCTCAGCCTAAAGCACCAACTAACCTGAAGGCAAAGAAGAAGAGAATCCTACCTTCTTCCAAACCAAAGTCTTCATATAAGGCCAGGGTTATTCTTCCAAAGAAACAAGTCGCTGAGACTCAGCACGCTGAGGAAACAAAGGCCACTGCTGACACCACCCAGAGTCTAGGAGCCTCCGAGTCAGCAGAGGATCAAGTAAACCAGCCTAATACCATTGATGCCGAAAAGGTAACAGTTTTTTTAAATATTAGGGGCACTGCAAGCAACCACTCTCAAACTTCTCTAGGAGAGAGTGGTGAAGTTAAGGGCTACCCCGACCTAATAGAGAGTCTGTGTCAGCACTTTACATTATAAATCCTCTGTACACTATGTTTTTGCACTCAGGGGATGATACTGAAAGGCTAAAAACGCTTGATGTTTGACTCTGAAAACACTAGACTTTACTGGATTAACCCATCTGTGCATGAAAGTCGACCTCTGTATGAACTAAACCTCACTCGGACTCAGGGGTCCCTTAACCAATGTAAAGAGTCCCAAAGTCTTAGACTTTTTAAGGGACTGGATAATCACACCTAGTCTTCTTAGAGGCAGTGAATGACGATCCTTCCCCATATTATAAATTCATAACTAAAAAGAGTCCCAAAAGTTTTAAACTTTTGAGAGGACTGGATAATCACACCCAGTCTTCTTAGGGGCAGCGAATGGCGATCCTTCCCTATATTACAAACTCACAACTGAAAAGAGTCTAAAAAGTTCTAAACTTTTAAGGGGACTAGATAATCATACCCAATCTTCTTAGGGGCAGCGAATGGCGATCCATCCCTCCATTACAAATTTACCTTTTCAACTAACACTTTTATGTAGGTACTAGACCAAAATGTTCGGGTCGAGGTGAAGGAGTCTGGTTTGGAATCTATGAGGGATGTCACTTTTGACCAGATCATGGATGAGATTGATCAGAAGAATAAGGCTGCTCAAGAAAAACCTGAGAGCCCGTATGACACATAGTGAGAGATCAAAATAATCAAGAGGCTTCAGCCAAGAAAGCCCGATGATGACGCTCAAATCATGATTTTGGGTGCTGAACCATATCACTTTGAATATGATCACACAAAGTCAACAAAGCATGGTGACTCTGACTCTAGACTCTATTTCATGCCTGATGATGACCTAGTCTCCCTGGCAGGCTTTGAGACTCCAGACTCTGCTGATAATGACTCTCAGGAAGGTACTGCTGAAACCTTCAATGCTTTCGCTGATATGCCAGCTCAGTCAGACCCCCTTGGTCATCTTCATGAAGAGCTGCGCACACTTAACACCAAGGTTGATCAGTTAGAGTCTAGCAAATCCAAGAAAGTGATTGATGATATTCAGTCCTCTGTGCTTTTAATTGTTACTGATACTCTCAAAGAAAATTTGCTTGGTCTACTCTCAAAGGCTCTAAAAGACATTCTTCCTCAGATGATTAAGGATTCCATCAAATAATCTATTTCGGAATTCATTGATGAGAAATTGCCATTGTTTGATGCACAAGTTCAACAGGCCTTACAAGATCAGCTCCCTAGCATTCTTTTCAAGCCAATAAACAAACAATTTAATGCATTTAACACTCTGGAGATTCGTAGGGTTGTTACCCTCCAGCAGGAGCTGAGCAAAATAATCAAAACTAAGCTAGGGGTGTTAGTCAGAAACAAGGTCCGCAAGGGGATGCAGGCGATTTCTGACAAACTAGCATCAGTTCAATCCATTGTGCCCACAAACTCCTAACATGTTTAGGATCTCAGGAGTATGTTTAAGGACATGGTCCCCCTCCTCGAAGTAGCAAGAGTCTTTAAAAAGGCTAATGCCGAGGGAGAGAAGTGGGAGAAAAACAACCCTGAAACACCAACTGAAGAGAAAGATGCTCAGAACTTTGATCAAACTCAGGAGGAGCAACAATCATAGGATGATATTATGACTAATGCCTAGGGGGAGCAACCACCAGCTCAAGAGTTATTGAATGTAGAACAAGCCTCTCCTGTCAATAAAGAAAATGCTCTGGTTCTTCATGCCTTAGTGGAAAAGAGTTCAGAGGAAAACACTTCAGAAAAGAATGTATCAGACGATGAACCTTCAGTTAAGAAACAAAGTTCCTAATTCCAATATCATCATCGATTCTATCACCAACACCTTTGAAGTCAATCTTACCTGAACATATCCAAAAGCCTGATACTACCAAAATGACAATTGAACAATTCACTAAACATCTTAACAAGACCACTTCATCCATCTTCTCTCCTACTCCTCTAAGAGAGCCAACTCCATTAAGAAATCCAACTCCTTCTAGAGATGAAACTAAAGGGAAAGGTGTTGCAACTGAAGAACCATTAGAGGATATCATGCCTTTTATGGAAGAAGGAGGTTCAGCCCCCTAAATACCAAGTTTCTAGTCTTTTGTCATCCCAAAAGGGCAGCTAACTAATGAGGATTTCATGTCTCAGCTTAAGAAGATGAAAAAACTAGCTGATCTCAAGGCTGAGAAAGAGAAGTCTGAGAAGTCGATGCAGAAAATCATGAACCCTGCTACAATCAGGGCTCAAGCTTAGAAGATGGCTGGGTATGAGGCCAAAAGAAAAAAGATGTTAGATGAATACAATCATCAGATCTCTCATAGGGTTGATCAGCTGCCAATCACAAAGATCATCTACAGAGTAAACTCTTCTAAGGAAGCTTATATGAAGATCACCAGAGGCAATGACCCACTGAACCTCACTGTATATGAAAAGTCTAGATTAAAGACACTAGGGTTTAGTGAATGGCTTGAAGTACATGCTCTGACATCCAAGTCAAAAGGCAAGTCAATTGATTTACTACTTCAAAGCCTTAGAGCCAAATTTGAGTGGGTCCTAACTCAAGCAAAGAAGCTAGGCGTTCCACCTCTACCTTAACTTTCAACCTTTAGAATCTCAGTGAATGACAAGAAAAGAAAAAGAAGTTCAGAGATCATATAGGAAGTGTTTGTGAAAGAAAATATAGTGGTTCATAGGATGTAGTGGAATTTAATTCCTCCCATAGGCATTGAAGGATCAAGAGGTAGAGTCATCATAGAACCTGAATCAGGAATCTTCTACTATAATGGTAACTTTGACTTAGTATTTCAGAGAGAAGAAGAATTCCATAAAGCAACTACTGCTCAGTTGATCAGACTAAAAGGTGCCATTCAGAGAGGTACTCTAGAGGCAGAAGAAATGTTCAAGAAAATAGAGCTGACAATAGAAGTTAGGAATGATGTTAATCAGGCTAGGAAAATTATACAAGATAACTTAGATGGCTTGGGCCAAGACATGTAATAAATTAATAGTTATTTTTGTCCTTTCCTCTGTTAAATTATTTGTAAGAAGAAGTTGTGTCTCACTTACTTTAATTTTTTACTTAGCTTAATTTATATTCAAATAGGGGGAGATTGTTGGACCAATTTAGAGCCCAATGATCAGTGCCTAGATTTAAACAGAAATTAGTCTAAGTATCAAAAGACCCGCTGATAGACATCAGTGGGTATTGAAGGACTCGCTGAGTGCAAAGCCTCAGCGAGCAATCTCAGACGTATTCAAGTCAAAGACATTGTCAATGAAGTCGAATATCACTTGAAGACATACTCGTCAGCTGTGATGGATATCAACTGCTATGTAGAAGGAATATGTTGTGGTTTTAAGAAAAGTCAGAGGTGGCAATACTCTAACTATCTTGTTACCCTTTGAAGAAGAACAAGCTGAACTTAAGCTTTTCTCTAAGCTAGGTTTAGGCGAGAAACTCAATAAAGCTTTAAGGCAGGACAAAAGGTTGTTTTAGTTAAAGCCTGTACCAAGTACCAAGTTAGTAAAGTAGTGAACCATTGGCAAAACTGTTCACTAAAGTATGGGCCGGTAGTTTCCAAGAATGGACGTGCATTAAATACCTCGTACGTCCTCTACTAGATTCTTGACACGTTGCAACTACCCTCACTAAGGATGCAACCTCGTATTAGTATAAATAGAGAATGTTGTAAGGAGTAAATGCCATCGCTTTAATTGTTGTATTTATAATAGGTATTTACTCCTTTGTCGAACTTACAAGGAAGACCTCTGATCCAATCACCTGGTCCATATAAGCTCGCTTGTAAACTTGATACTCTATCAAGTTTACTTGTTTAAAGGGTAATCTTACATTGTCATTCAACTTGTGCGATCCATAGCACATTGTAATACTATGATTCTTATCAATAAAGCATTACACGTTTGAAAAGTTATTACTTGTGTTATTAGCATTAGATAAGTGTTTATATTCCATATAGACATGTGAATTGAGACTTTCAATACGTGTTATATTTATTAAAAATTTAATATACTTCATGAAATGTTTTTAAATGACTGTTAGTTACCATTATATTTTATAACTAACTAAACGAATGTTTATATAGAAAATGGAGGGACTAAAATTGACAAACCTAAACCCCTACTTGGGTTTCATTTTTCATGTTCTCTCTTTAGCCGAACCTAAACACACCCAAATTAGGGTTTAGGTTTTCGGTTATAGTAACAAGAAAGAAGACACAAGGTGTTTGAAGATTGTGAAGTAACCACTAGAATCGTAGCGTGCTTATTTGACGTGTTGTGTGAGCAACCATAGAGACGGTATCTTAACCGTTATAGAAGTTTCAAGATCCACTCGTTTTTTATTTTCATCATTAAACAAAAAGGTTAGTATTACTTACTTTATACGTGTGTTAATTCTTAATATCAAACTAGATTTATCCGTTGTGTTCTCGTAGAAAATGTTTACTAGTTTATTAAATCCCAACAGGAAGATTTTTTATGACAAATAGCAGGAGAGTTTTGCTACATCTGACTAAACGTTATAACTGCATCACTCAGTTGCTACTAGTGATTTACAAGCTAAGGAGACTTTTAATATGTACGCAAACCATGACATTAATTACTTTAATACCTGTCAGTGTAAAAGTTACTTTTTAATGTAATTTGAAAGTTATATCTTTCCATTCCAGAATGAGGGCTAGATAAACTCTCGATCATCTCACTTGATATGTAACACTCTTTTGAATCTAGTCATGTCTTCATCTATGTAAACGACCACTATATGAACAAAATTCGACTATATCCGGCAAAGACCTTGCTATCCGGTTAAACCCGACGGTTATATACGACCAAGACCTGGCTATATCCGGACAAGACCCGGCCAGACCCGGCTTTATCCGACTAAAACCTGGCCTGACCTGTCCATTCCGGCCAAGACCAGGTTATATCCGGACAAGACCCAGATAGACTCGGGTTTATCCGACCAAAACCCGATCCGACCGTCTAAGAACCGGCTATATCCGGACAAGACCCGACCAAACCTGGCTTTATCCGGCCAGACCTGGTTATATTCAGACAAGACCCGGCCAGACCCGGTTATATCCGAGCAAGACCCGGCCAGGACCCGATTTCACCTAAATCGGGTATAGATGGAATTGCCCCTAAAAATATGATAGTAAGTAAAAACATATTTGTATGCAACTTTCGGTTGTGACAAATTCGGTTTGGTTTGATTCGATTCGATTCGATTTCGGCTTTCGGTTTAGGGTAAAGGCCATTTATTACCAACTTACTTTTTCATTTGTACCGTAATGACCAACTTACTTTTTTTGTACACATTACACCAACGAACTTGTTTGTTTTGTGATAATATTACCCATATGACCGGCTAGATTTTCACGTCATTAATTTAATTTTTTTTTTCAATTGTGCTAATACACTCCACCTTGGCACTTACTTACCCGAAAATATGCGGGTAAAGGTCATTCATTACCAACCTACTTTCTCATTTGTACCGTAATGACCAACTTACTTTTTTCCGTACTCATTGCACCCATGTAAATTCAAATTTTGTTCGATATCACTATTATGATCATAAATGACAATAAAATGACTATATTACTCTTGTCTTCTTTAACATATTTACAACCATATTTTTTTTAAATCTTAATTTTTTAAAAAAGTACTTTAACAAAAAAAATGGGGCGTGAAGAAAAGCACTAATTGTCACCCACAACAAAACATCCAAACACCCGTCTTCATTTCTGCAGCCGCCATCGCCATGGTTGGATAGCTTTGTGTTACAGGTTATCACTCACTCACTGCTTTATTTATTTATTTATTAAAAGTCTTGTGTGATGGAAGAAGATAGAATAAGTTGTTTACCGGATTGCTTATTAATCGAAATCATGTCTCGAATCAAAATAAAAGATGAAATGCATGAAAGAATAATGACCACAAAAGAGGTTATTAGAACAACAGTTACCATCTCCAAACGTTGGCAGCATCTTTGGACTTTACTTCCTAATCTTATTTTCATAGATGAGGATGACACCAAATCTTACTTAGATATGGATGACTTGACCGATTACGTTTCGTTTATCGAAAAAACCCTAATTCAATCTCCTCCTACTTATGCGAAGCTTAATGAATTCAAACTCTATCTCACTTTCAATAGTCACATTTATCCTCAGTTTAGATCTCAAGCCATTAGGTGGATTCATCATGCTATTACTCATCGTCACGTGCAAAA
>BQNB010025509.1:5048-16366 GCA_026074375.1 Tanacetum coccineum | reverse complement strand
AGCGACACACTACGTTGTCCCACACGAACTTCTTCAGCTGACTCCTAGTGATTGTCGCCACGGCTTTCGCCTTTATCCACTTCGTAAAATAGTCCATAGCGACTATTAAAAACTTGACTTTTCCTGGTCCCTCTAGGAAAGGGCCAGCTATGTCAATTCCCTACTTGTAGAATGGCCATGGATCCATGATGAGAGTCAGCGGCTGTTGGGGGTTTCTTGGCATAGGGCGATGTATTTGACAATCGTTACATTTGTGTATCATATCCCGTGCATCCCGATGCATGGTTGGCCAATAATATCATAGCCGCATGGCTTTGGCCACCACGGACCATGGTCCTGCGTGCATACTGCATGACCCCTCATGAATTTCTCGGATGACATAATCTGCTTAGAGTGGTCCAACACACCTTAGCCACGGCTTTCGGAATGACCACCTGTAAAGAACCCCTTCCAATAATTCGTACAGTCTAGCCATCATACAGAGTTTGCTTGCCTCCTTTCTATCGTCTGGAAGGGTCCCATATTTTAAATATTCTATTATCAGTGTCATCCATGTTGGTCCCTCTTCCTCTACCACTGTCTCCACTTCCTCCTCTTGTATGGATTTCTCTTTAAGTACTTCGACCAATACCTATTTTGATAAGTGCGCAAAGCTGGTTGACGCAATCTTACTCAGGGCATCCGCTTTCTTGTTTTTACTTCTTGGGTCTTGGCTTATGGAAAAGTTAGCAAAGCCGCTGATCAGGCTTTTAGCCTTCTCAAGGTACTTATCATATTTTCTTCTTTGGCGACGTATGTCCCTAGGACTTGGTTTGCCACCAGTTTAGAATCTACACTCACGTGCACATTGCGCACTCCCATCTGCGCTGCTATCTGTAGGCCAGCTATTAGTGCCTCATACTCTGCCTCGTTGTTAGAAGCGGTGAACTGCAACCTTAGCGCGTAGGTAAACTCCGTTCCCTATGGGCTTGTCAGTATTAGGCCAGCACCCGATCCATCCACACATGATGATCCATCCATGAACAGTGTCCACGGCTCTTGCGGGGTTTCAACCACTGACGTATCTGGTGGAGCTTCGTCCGGCTTCTCTACAAGGAAATCCGCTAGGATCTGTCCTTTCACGGATGTCCTTGGCCGGTACGTGATATTGTGTTCTCCCAGCATGACGCTCCATTTTTGTAATCGCCCGGCTACATCGGGGCGTGATATTATTTGTTTGATGGGTTGGTCGGTGATAACTGCGATAGGGTGCGCTTGGAAATATCTTCGTAACCTCTTGGCTGCGAAAACCAGTGCTAGGACTAGCTTTTCCATTGGGGTATAGTTTAGCTCGGGGCCCTGCAGTGCGCGGCTTACAAAATAGACTGGCGTCTGAACCTTGTCCCTTTCAGTCATCAGGACCGCACTAATAGCTCCGTGGGAGGCGGACAAGTATACAATCAATTCCTCCTTTGGTTTGGGTGCTACCAGCATGGGTAGTTCCGACAAGTGTTGTTTCAGCTGCTTAAAGGCTTGTTCCGCTTCTGGTGTCCAATGAAAGTCACTCTTCTTGATGCATTTCTTCAAAGTTTTGAATAGCGGCAAGGACTTTTCCGCCGACTTGGAGAGGAATCTGTTCAGACTAGCCAACTTCCCATTGAGGCTCTAGACCTCTTTGATTGTCCGTGGGGACGGGAGTCGCAGCACAGCTTCTGTTTTGTCTAGGCATGGTTTTATCCCCTCCGGGCTAATCATGTACCCCAAGAACGTTCCTTCCACTGCCCCGAACGTATACTTTTTAGGATTGAGCTTCATATTGATTTTCCGTAATGTACAGAATGTTTCATCAATATCTCTTAGCATCTCTGTTTCTATGTGACTCTTAATAACTAAGTCATCGACGTACACTTCTATGTTCCGACTGACTTGGTTGTCAAAAGCTTTATCCACTAGCCGCTGGTATGTGGCACCAGCATTCTTAAGGCCGAAGGCATCTTGGTATAGCAATACACCCTATGGCTGGTGTGGAAAGCCGTTTTCTCTTCATCTGGTTCTGCCATCTGTATTTGGTGATAGCCTTTGTAAGCGTCCAAGAAACACTTATAGGGATAACCATAGAGGGATTTAACTTTCCAATCAATTTTTAGAAGGGGGTAACAATCCTGCGGACAGGCCTTGTTTAAATCCATGAAATCCACGCACATCCTCCAGCTACCATCATGCTTTTTCACCATGACTGGATTGGACAGCTAGTCGTGATAATAGACTTATCTCATGATTCCTACCTCTACTAGTTTATGTACCTACGCCATGATGGATTTGGCACGTTTCGGGGCCTGGCCCCTTTTCTTTTGTCGGACAGGCGAATATCCTTCCCGGATATTGAACTGATGTTCAGCTACTGATCGCAGTACTCCTGTTATGTCGGACGGCTGAAATGCGAATATATCTAAGTTTTCCTTCAGGGGCGAACATAGTTCCGTTCGTCCTTTCACTGATAGTGTCCCTCCGATTGCCACTTCTTGATCGTGGAAATTCGGATGTAGGGCTACTTTAAATTTTTCATGATGAACTTTGGCCTCTTTGAGGATCTCCTTAAACGATGTGGTCACTGTGGCGCACTCAGCGGGTATCAAGATAGTGCTACGGATAGTGACTATTCCTCTGTCAACCGGGAACTTAAGCATTCCGTGGGCTGTGGAAGGTACTGCTTGGATTTCCTTTATTCCAGGTCTTCCAATGATACCATTGTACGACAATAGTGACCTCACGATCATGAAATTCATCCATGCTTTTGTAGAATGTTATGCATCTCCTATTCGGTTGATCTCTGCCTTGCTTGATTTCTTTAATTAAATGCGAGATCTTGCCTGCTCGCACCAACTCTTCGATCTGCTTTTTTAACTGCATACATTCGTCCGTGCTGTGTCCTTTATCATTGTGGAAGTCGCAAAACTTGTTGCTGCTTCTCTTCTCTACCGAGGTTACCATGGGTGGTGGTTTGAACTTTCCTTCTTCAGTCGCGAGGATTTCTTTTGGTGTTCTTGTAAGGGGGGTAAACCTACTAGACCCTCGTCCTTCCCTTGGCTGACCTCGGAAGTCAGATTTCCGCTCTGAAACATGCCGCTTGGGCTGGTCCTGTGGTTTCCACGATGTGTGACCTTTCTTTTTGGAAGCGGCGGCAGCTTCTCCTCGTATGAAGGCAGTGGTGGCTGTCATCATTTCTTCCATGGTCTTTGGAACGTGTTCGTTGAGGCGCTTTGTCAATTCAGGGTTGTTAACCCCATGCATGAATCTGGAGATTCGCATGCACTCAGGGGCCCCCTTTATGCGTCCAGTTTCAACCTTGAATCGCTCTATGAAATCCTCGATGGTCTCTCCATCCCTCTGCTTGATATTGTGGATTTCCACTGGATCTTTGACGTACTTCTTTTGCTGCATAAAATATGCTAAGAAGGCCGCTTTGAGATCCTTGTATCCGTCTATGCTTTCTGGAGGGAGCTCATCGAACCATACTCTCGCGGCCCCTATTAGGGTAGAATTGAACATATGACACCATGTAGGCATTGCCCAGCGTTCCACCTGTGCTGCGGCTTGGAAAATTTTCACGTGATCCTCTGGGTCTCCTGTTCCGTCATAGGTTTTCACGTTGTTAGGCATTCGTGTTTTCCGCGAACTTTTGAAATTGCGGATTCGAGGTGTGAATGGATCCACCTCTTCACATGTCCAGGGCACTGCTAAGTCTTCTTCATCTGTAGGCTTGTGCCTTTTTGACGTTGACTTCCAGTGTCCTCCATCGCTGGTGCCGCTCTCCGACACGCGAGATAACGGGGATTCACTTACCCTCCCTCTTTTCATACTACGGGAGCGGTCCCTGTCACGAGAGTGATATCCATGTCTGGCCCCCGTCCCGTAGGAGGAGCAGGTATTACCATATGATTCTTCAACGCCGCGGGAGCGGTCTCTGCTTCGAGGACGATCTCTGCTAGAAGAGTCCCGTCTGTGAGGGCGACCTCTACTGTGAGAACGATCCCTAGAGTTTGCCCTGTCCGGCCCGGACTTAGTTGTGCTTGGCGAGTAAGTATCGCTAAGTCGCTCGAATGCGCTCTGCCTCCGATGACCTAGCCTGCCAAATACGTTTCCATCGTTGTTTTTCAAGCGTTCCCGCATCTTGGGCCTTTCTGACGGGTTACGGTACCTTGCGGACAAGGTCCCAGCACTCGAGTTTTGAGAGCCCTCTCTCATTCTTCGACTTTTCTTGGTATTTTCTCCAAAGTCCAGCCTAGTATGGACTTCTTTTCGCTTGTCACGGCGAATCTTATCCATAATGACCGGCAAGATATCCTCGTAATGCTCCTCACAGAAGTCTAGGATGTTAACCCTGGGTGCGGCATCCGCTTCCTTCGGCGTCTTTTCTTTGTTTGTAGCTTTCGTGACAGTGGTCACGATGGGGGTTGTGTTAGCCGTTGCGCTCATTTTCCTGAGAGTAATTCCTAGTGTTGGGTCCCACGGATGGCGCCAACTTGTTGATACAGAAGTTAGGTCGGGTCTTGTTTAGTCCGGATAGGTAACTATTCGGGTATGCAGCACCTTGTTCTTGTATCAAGTGAACTTGTTTGAAGGACCCTGCACAAGGAATGAAACACCGTTAATCTTATCGTGGGAGCGGATCCCACGATTGGACTCCGGCGTGAGAGTAAGTATATAGCTTTGGGGAGTAATCGAATGTAATTAGGGTTTTTGCAAGATACCTGTATTGATGACAATTGCGTTCCTTTTATAGGCTAAATAACCCTTAGGGTTTCCATAACTTTCGGCCCAAGACACGTCCGATATATAAGGGATTCGGAATTATCCTAACCTATCAAATAAGTAGAGTATATCTCTTATTTAATTAGGTTATCCTTTCCTAAAGATAGCTTGTGAAGATACCGCGGCCACGGACCACGTGCTGGCAGTCGCGACCCGTAGGTCCTAGTGGCCGTGACATCGATGTGTGTTCCGAATGCCCATCGTTAGCTACCGAGCCCATAATAATATGAGTGGGCCGGGCCGGTCCATACTATACGTCATCAGTAAGTTTGATTGGACAAAAAGAGTCCACTTAATAATATTCACTCGCGTAGCCCCAAATTAATACTTTCTGATTTTGTCACCTTTACACTTCATCAAGAAGAGGATCTTAACATATATTGTTTTATAACTCGGATGACCACTCTTATGTGGCCGTAGACTTAAGACACTTTAGTTTTTGTATCATGTTTATTCTTGTGGTTGTGATTTAAATGACATGTCGTTTGTGATCTAGGCCTGATGCTAGTTGTTAGTTGCTAGGCTTTATTTTTGAATGCGGAATTCTTTCGCATTATTTTGTATTGAACCGCTTTTTGTGAGTAATACATTTATTAAGGTAAGACTGTTTATCTAAAAAAAATATATTGTTTTATGAGAAACGTTAAATGCAAATAATCTTTTCTTTAAAGAGGAAAAGAACAAATCCTGACCCTTCATTTCTTATGATCTAATAACGTGGATACAAAAAAATACTTTTAATAATAAAATATTCTAATTAAAAATGGAGGGATAAAATAGTTTTTTCACCTATACCACCTAACTCTCCACCACTTATCACAAACGCACATAGTTCCCCAATTCTTCAAACACGCACACCCTCAAACACTCTCATCCTGATGAAAACCCTAGGGCCAGTTTGGTTCGCATAATGTTTTTGATGAATTGAAATTTGTTTAAGGAATTCGAATGTGAATAAATGGAATGTTAGGAATTGAATTCTCTAAGATTTAGAATCTGAAAGAATTGAAATTTATAAAAACTAACAGTGTTAGGTTGGAAAAAATGAAATGAGAAAAAAGAAATTATATTAAAATACTTAAAAATTAATTTGAAGATAGGTATTAAATATGAAGAAATAAACATGAGAGCTGTAACACCCCTCTCTGATGAAAGGCATCACTTCATAACCATGGCGTCATATCAAAGCATAAAAGGCATAAAACATAACTGATAACGTAACAAGGTGGAAAGCCGGAAACAAACATCGGCTCCCATTATGAAGTTTAACATGCATAAACGTAAAGGAAGTTTGAAGAACAAAACATGTGTCCAAAACATAAGTCTTGCAAGTGTCAACGATAATAGAAGGGAAGCTAAAGGGTCTCTTCCTAAGCACAATCTCTCATGCCCAACTCCCTCTAGTTACCTGCCGTAAGAAACATGAAAAGAATACGGCTGAGTATAGCTCTCTGTGAACGGATATAATGATTATGAATTATAAAACATAAGCCCTGATTAAGGAAAATAAAGCGCCGGAAAGATTCTTGAGTGTCATGAGGAACCTGGAGAAATATGTCATGAGGATTAGCAATGAACATGTAAACATTGTTGTTAAGAGTAAAAGTATAATGGAATGTCATAGGTAGCATAACATAGCAATAAGGGTTTGCCCACGAGCTCATATAATCATACATAATAATAACGTGCATACATGCATAAAGTAGAGGGGATGCCTCAACATGTACTAGAGGGGTGACCTCTTATAATAAATGGGTGGAGGGATCAACTCCAATGTGATGGGGTGTAGAGCACACACCAACCAATCACCATGAAACGTATAAACATGTAAACTAGGATGCACCCATACGCCCCGAATAATAATGGTCAGACATGAAATAAAGTAACGTGAAAAGGGACGCCGCGTGAAATCACTCTCAACGCGAAAGAGTCATGACACAGGTGCCTCAAGTGTTCTGGGTCTGGGTCCTTCATAACTTAGGTGGTAAGTCACATAAATCTTGGTCTTGCAAATATATAAAGCTCGGGCAGTGGGACATGAAATAAACATGGAATAAATCATGGAAAAACATAGAATTGGGGAAGCATAGCAGTTCTTGGGAAAATGAATCATGAATAGAAGGAATGTCCTTACTGAAAGGACGGAATATCCGTACCTGGACAATGAAGCAGTGAAAGGAAGAAATAGAAAGATATCACTCCGTCTTCACACGTGCTACATGATAAAGAGCTTGTATAAGTTACTTGTGCATGATTTAAGTTTCTTTCTATATTTAGTAACTTTCTATTTTTGGTAACTTTCCTTGATTGGTATACTTGTATGTTTCTTGGATTGTTGTATTCCATGATTTGTATCTTGTTATACTTGGTATTCTAAAAGTAGTACTTTCCTTAGTAAGTTTCCAAAAATAGCAGGTTTCTATAAATAGTAACTTTCTAAAAATATAGCAGGTTTCCAATATTAGCATTTGAATTCGTACTTATAATATATCATAATTTAGTTAAATCATGTAACTTATTATGCCTTAGAGTATATTTAGTGATTAATTATAATTAAGGGACATAAATATTATTTAGTATACTTAAGTTACAATTGGTAATTAATTATAAGACTTAAATGTTATTTAGTACACTTAAGTTACAATTGGTAATTAATTATAAGACTTAAATGTCAACTTTATGATAATATGGATATTAATAGAAATTAATTAACGTTAAAGATATAATGGTCATTTCTATAACCTTTAAGGGTAATACCTGTAATTAATACAAATTAAAGGGTCTAAAGTGTCATTTCATAAATTAGGGGTCAATATTGTCATTACTTGAAAGTTTAAGGTTTAAAAATGGAATTTATTAAAGTTAGGGTTGAAAAGACACTTAAAGTAATTATATAAATTCTCGACGGTCACAGTTATTATTAAAAATACCCGGTCATGATCCCACACATATGTTGCCGAAAATCATTTAAGCCATAAGCCCATATATAAGCCGAAAATATTTAAGCCATAATCCCATATATAAGCCGAAAATCATTTAATCAAATAAATCTTGATTCATGGCATGGTATAATTATTTAAACATCACCACTTAACATATATTTCTTGTATTATTTCATGAATAATCATATCATTTCATGTGATAATCTATTAAGGTTTCTTGGCTCAATTCATGTGTATAAAACAATCACAAGAAAAGAAAATAAAGGTTTTTACAACGTACCAATTACGGGGATTAATCGAGGATTGAATATAGATGAAAAACACTAGGATCTCACGAACCAAAAATTGAAATCTCGCTCCTTCTTCTTTCATTTTCCTTGTCAAAATAACATTATGCCATATATCCTCTTGACATTATAAATCATGACTAGGTCAAAACCAGACAAAACACTTGTGGTGGCCGAGACCACATGAGTCCGGCTTGGTCTTTTGGTAGAGACACACTGACGAACGCAAGACACCCTTTTAATTTATTAAAATTTGATTACTTGCCAATTTTAACTAGTAATTTGACACGAAGCCAAGAGAAATCGATCAACCACGCAAACTTGTGCATCCGAGCCCCTTAGGGGGTCTGGCTCTTGACCTTATTCGGCAAGGCCAGAATCGAATACACACCCCTGAATGTTTCCCCAATCGTCAGATTAAGATCATTAGGCACGAGGTGATATCTAATTTATATTCCTCAATAATTTTCTTTAAGTTTATGTAAATTAATTTAAATCACCTAGTTACATTGTTTTTCTGAATTTATTTCATGCGTTGTATAAGTAATCACAAGGGGTAGTAAATATAAAAGGTTTTTTTTTTGAACATTTTTACGTTATAGGATTGATCGAGGTTTGAACAAGATTGAATAACACTTAGGATTTCAGCGAACACAAAGATCATATATTTTCTTCCTTTTGTCCGTCTTAGATGGTGCCGCAGAATAACACAAAGGGCCTTAGGGTTTCTTTTAATATTTTTTGGTTGTTAATTAATAATGATGGAGATTACATGATTACTAGTTGCTTTTTTACTTCTGGGCTTGGGCTTGGGCCTTTAATTAATTAACCTTGGCTTTTCTTTTGTTACTTGGGCCGAAATATGCATAGCCCAACCAAGATGGTTTATATTTTTTATTTTTTTTTGTCATATCTTGAATTCTCGTGTATTCTTGTTTTTCGTAAATTTTATTTTCGTGCGTTAACTTGTCATGATAATAGTAGTTATAAGCGTATCACAACTCACTCATACTTAGTAATGTTGTTTACACAAATTGATGCTGACACCGTAGGGTGGTATTATGTGTATATCTATATATAGAGGGAGTCAATGGGGGTTTAGGAGGAGCATTCGACTTCTCGACGATCATTTCCTAGCAATTGCAGAACCTCTTACACACCATGCTAGCTCAGGTTGGTAACCAAGGAAATGTTGGAAATCAAAATGGTGATGTGGTTAACAAGAATGTTTAGGAGAAATTTAGGAATGTAATAGTAAATGGAAACCAGGTAGGTTGTTCATATAAGAATTTATTAGCTTGTAACCCTAAGGAATATGATGGTAAGAGATGTGATGTAGTTCTTACTCGATGGATTGAGTAAAAGGAGTCTATGCAAGATATGAATGGTTATAGTGTTGACCAAAAAGTGAAATACACTACTGGTTCATTTGTGGGTAAGGCTTTAACGTGATGGAACTCTCAGATCCACACGCTAAGCCAAGAAGTTGCTGTTAGTATATCATAGAATGACTTTAAGCTTATGATGATAGAAGAGTTTTGTCCTAGTTATTAGATGCAAAAGTTAGAAACTGAGTTATGGAATTACGCCATGGTCGGGGCTGGCCATGCGGTGTATACTGATAGATTTTATGAGTTGGAGAGGTTAGTTCCTCACTTAGTAAGCCGTGAGAGTAGGAAGATTAAGAGGTATATGTATGGCCTTGCTCCACAGATCCGTGAGATAGTGGCAGCAATAGAGCCAA
This sequence comes from Tanacetum coccineum, assembly GCA_026074375.1. Lineage (NCBI taxonomy): Eukaryota > Viridiplantae > Streptophyta > Magnoliopsida > Asterales > Asteraceae > Tanacetum > Tanacetum coccineum. Next base: position 6,602 of record BQNB010025509.1, on the reverse strand, counting down.
AGACTATGTAGAAGGTGGTGCAGATTTATGGTGCACTGACCGATGAGGCTGTTAGGAATGGATCAATTAAGAAGGTTGAGAAAAGAGGAAATATGGGAGAACCTAGCAAGGATAAGAATGGTAGGGATGATAATAAGAGGACTAGGACTAGAAATGCTTTTGCTACGTCCACAAACCTTGTAGGAAGAGAGAATACGGGTGCTTGGCCTAAGTGTACCACCTGCAACTCCTACCGTGCACCCGGAGGGCCTTGTCACACATGTTTCAACTATAATCGCCTGGGTCATCTTGCAAGGGATTGTAGATTTATGCCTAGGAATGTGAACCCGGTAAATGTAAGGAACCCATCACCTTCTCGTGGAGCATGCCACGAATGTGGTAGTACCGACCATTTCAGGTCAACATGTCCTAGATTGAATAGAGCACAAGGACTAGGAGGAAACCGTCCAAACCAAGTTGTTGCTAATAACGGGGTCGTGGAAACCAAGGGAACCAAACTAGGGGTAGGGCATTCATGTTGGGAGCAGAGGAAGCTCGCCAGGATCCGAACATTATAACGGGTACGTTTACTTTTAACAATCATTTTACCACTACCTTATTTGACTCTAGTGCCGACTATAGCTTTGTTCCACTACTTTTATACCCTTGTTAGGCATAAAGCCCAGTGAATTAAGTTTTAGGTATGAGATTGAGATAGCTAGCGGGGATCTAGTAGAGATTGATAAGGTTATTAATGGTTGTAAACTCAAAATTGAGGGTCGTGTCTTTGACATCGACTTGATACCGTTAGAACACGGGAGTTTTGATGTGATTATAGGTATGGATTGGTTGTCTAACCATAAGGCCGAAATAGTTTGTCATGAGAAAGTAGTAAGGATACCACTACTAGGTGGCAAGGTTCTTAGAGTATTAGGAGAGAGATCGGAAGAGAAAGAGAGACTTTTGATGAGTGCTAAGACTAGTGATAAGAAGCAAGAAGAGATTGTAGTGGTTAGAGATTTTCCCGAGGTATTTCCAGATGATTTACCAGGATTGTTGCCTGTTCGGGAAATCGAGTTTCGGATTGAGTTAATCGCTGGTGCAACGCCGGTTACAAAGTCTCCCTATCGTCTGGCACCTTCTGAATTGGAGGAGTTGTCGGGACAACTCAAGAACCTCCAAGACAAAGGTTTCATTCAACCAAGCTCATCGCCTTGGGGAGCACTGGTATTGTTTATGAAGAAGAATGATGGTTTTTTTAGGATGTGTATTGATTATAGAGAGTTGAACAAGTTGACTGTTAAGAATCGTTATCCGCTTCTTAGAATAGATGATCTATTTAACCAACTGCAAGGGTCGTAGTTTTTCTCTAAGATAAATCTTAGGTCTGGATACCATCAGCTAAGAGTGTACGAGGATGACATTCTAAAGACTGCGTTAGAACTTATTATGGACATTTTGAGTTCACCATAATGCCCTTTGGTTTGACTAACACACCAGCAATATTTATAGATTTAATGAATAGAGTTTGTAGGTCTTATCTTTATAAGTTTGTAATAGTGTTTATAGACGACA